>CM051700.1:22776509-22788220 GCA_028022725.1 Lycodopsis pacificus | reverse complement strand
GTGTCATTTAGCCGCCGGTACGAGCTGATGGTACGAGCGCTCCTGTGGCACAAACCCAGAGGGCGACACCGGCGAGGGGACCAACCCTTCCCTCCGGCCCCCAGGAAGTGCGTTCAGTCGCACCTTCCTCCCTCTTCCCCCCCCCCCCCCCCCCCCACCCCCCCTGTCTCCTTCTTCATTTTTACTGTCGTGTGACTGTCGGGTTACTCTGGAGCTGCAGTCAGTTGCTCTCAAGTGCCTGCGGTGGGTGACGGTGCATATATGAATAAATAACTCGCCGCTCAAAAGGACACTGGGATATTTGACAATGTTGTCATTTACAGTTACTCCTCCTGCGAGTCGTGGAAGAACAATCTTCCGTCTGAGCTCACACTGCCTTCTTTTATCTGTATCCTTTTTATTTATTCATCTTTTACCCTCGGAGCTGATTCCTCCCTTGTACTGTAGCTTCGCCGCACACCGAGGGCTCGTGGGATTTCACAGCGCGCTCATAAGTGGTTGTTTGATCAAATAGCTCGTATTAGGAGGCTCTGCTGACACGACACTATTTTTTATTTTTTTTTTTTGTATCAGCCTCACCACCTCCGTTAGTTTCAGCTTGCTGGGCTTGCACTACAAACCTCCAAAAGGGCTGTGCGTGAGGGAGGGAGTGGGGGAGACAGAGAGACAAAGGAACCGTGTGGTGTGTGCTACTCCCCATTAGGTGGAGTTGTGGGAGAGGAGTTCACCCCCGCAGCCACACACACACACTCACACACACACACACCATACGGAAGCTCACACACACACTGTACTGGAATGATAATTGAGTGCACTCTGTATCGATCAGAGCTCACACACAACACACAAGCCACCCATTCTCTTTTCCATCCCCCGATTGCCTCCCCTCCCTTCCTACCTTACTTCATTATACTTCCACTCCCTCCTTGGCTCTCTCATTCACATTCCTTTTATCCCGTCCCCAGTATCCCTCCCCCTCTTCAGTCGCATCTTCCTCCTCCTCTCCTCCTCCTCCTCCTCCTCCTCCTCCTCCTCCTCCCTCCTCCTCCTCCTCCTCCTCCTCCTCCTCCTCCTCCTCTCTCCCTTCCTTGCTGACCATGAGAAGCATCTATCTGTCTGTAATTCCCCCTGTCCTCTTCCCTTTCTACTTCCCTCCCTCACCCTCCTCCTCCCCACCACCACCACCACCATCACATCACTCCTTCCCAGTCTCTCTCCCTCCTCAGGTGTCCGGGGTTCTGATCAGGCCCGGTTCTGGACAGAAAATCACTACCTCTCACTCTTCATCCACCTCTCAATCTCCTCTGCTCACCTGTCAGCGTCTCTCTTAGTATGCAGCAGGGGACGCAGCCTCTTACCTTCCAAACTACCTCCCCACCAGTCCCTCCTGTTTTTTGCCACTGTACACTCCTTTTGAAGGTGTGTGCAGCCCCTGCAGCGATGGGGGGGCTCTGCACTCTGCCTAAGCAGGAGGAGCTCGAGTGTGTGTTTACAAGGCAGCCCCGTCATTAGCGTGGGGAGCTCTGCAACACAGCAGCGACTGAGCCTACCGTGGGATGCATAACGGTAAACAATCCGATGATGTATGCGAGGATGGGAGTGTGAGCGACGGTAATGACACCGGATGGGCAGCGCAGCCGCGGCGTGTGCGCCTGCGCTGCCGTCTCATCGGAGCGCGTGCTGCTTTGGCTCGGCGCGTGATTAAAGATGATGCGTGTTCTAATGCAATCAGTGGGGGGTTATTAGTGGAGGCTTCAGTGGCTGGGAGCAGCCTCGAGCGTGCTTTCCACCATTGACTAACCTGATGTGTCTCCAAGCGCTCGGATCCAGCATGCTCTCTGTTCACCGGCCTCCGTTGTCACACTTTAAAACAGTGTACTGGTTTCATTAGGCCCCATCAGAGTAGTATCGTGCACTTATGATGCTTTTCAATAGGTTAACTCGCAGGTTAACGCGCTGGAATACAGCTGCTGTAAAGTTAAGTGTTACCGTGACCTTATCTCCACTCTGTGCCGTCCTCCCTGATGGATTTGTTGTGCTCAAATGAAGCTCTACTTTACTTCCTTCCTCCTCCCCGTCATCGATTTCTTCTTAGAGATGTTTTTGGACGTTGCACGGACAATATACAGAATGAGTGGGAGTGAATGGGTGACTTATATAAGAACAAGTAAGATGTACAGAGGCTGAATGTGGCCCTTCAGGTCCATCACCATGGCTACAGCAAAATGCTCTATAACGGATTATTATTATTCCACTGTCATCTTTAATTAATCACTAAATATCCCATTTATATGATTTGTGAACAAATAATGCATGTCCAGGTATGGTTCCCCTCTCCGGACGGGTCGTTAGTGAAGTGCAGCTTTCGTTTTTCATGTCGGTGTGTTGACTCACAGCACAGTCGGCATTTACAGCAGGTTGAAATGAGGCGAGTACAGAAGGAGCCGTGAGAGACGCCGCGTCTTTTCTCTTTCATCGCGGTCCAGACCAGACGCGGCGTCTTTAGTCAGCTCTGCACACAAACACAGGAAGGAGAGAAAAGCGAAGATGATCTGAATAATGCTGACACGATCGTTAGTACGAGGTCAAAGAGGCAACTTAAAGCTTCGTTTCAAGCGTGAAAAGGGCCGTAGTGTTAAATCAGTAAACAGCCTTTTAATGACTTCATGTAACTCGTTACACACTGAAATATAGTCATTCAAATCACGTTCAGACAATAATTAAAATGGAACCTAGTTGTCTAAAACTCACTTTTTAAGCCAAAGTTATTAACGGTTTTAAAATGTTTTCATACAAATTGCTTAATCGTCAAATCCCAATAAGAGCCCAATGTGGTATACACTGTGTGTGTGTGTGTGTGTGTGTGTGTGTGTGTGTGTGTGTGTGTGTGTGTGTGTGTGTGTGTGTGTGTGTGTGTGTGTGAGAGAGAGTGTGTGTGTGTGTTATTGATCAATTGTCACTCAGGTGTCACAGGTGTATGGAGCCCGTCTGCCACTGTGTCCCATCCTAACGCATGGTTACCTGTTTTGTCACCCCCTTACAGCTCTGGACACCGCCCCCCCTCACTTGCTACCCCCTCCCCTAAAAGGACTGTCTCTCTACCTCCTCACCCCTTTCCGTCTCTCTCTCTCTGCATGTCCTCCTAAATGTGTTTTTTTTCTGTCCTCTTCACACAGCTCCACCTGCTAACTCCATCTCTCATCCTCTCATCTCTAACGCACCCATCTCACCCCTCCTTCCCTCCGTCCTCGCCCCCCAACCCTCTCTCTACCCCCCCCCCCCCCTCCCCCCCCCCCACGCTCCTTTCCTCCTGAAGTGACTCTCCTTCCCTGTTCTCCCCCCGACCCCCTCTCCCACCTCCCCCCACAGGGCCCCGTGCCTCCCGCCGACCCCTCCAAGGTGAAGGCGGCCGCCTCGGAAAAGAAGAAGCAGGAGTCACGCAAGGATAAGAAATAGGATGCGGGGTCGGGTTGGAGCGGGCTCGCCAGCCGCCTGCTTCAGCCCGTCCACCTGGCGGTGTTCAAGGCCCAGCCCAAGCAGCAGCAGCAGAGAACCGTAGCCAGGAAGACAGAGGGGGAGGGGGGAGGAGGGGAGGAGGGCCGGGTGCTGATGACCATCGAGCTGGAGCTGACCCGCAAAAATGGGGAGGAGAGGCCCGGCGGCGAGGGAGGGATAGGGAGGTCCAAACCGCTTGGCTTCCTCTCCCGCCTCGCTAACCGCCTCACGTTCAAAGAATAAAAGAACTGGGAGGCAGGGGGGGAGAGAGGGGGGGGAGGAGGGGAGGGAGCCGGGAAACGTCTACCGCTGAGACAGCAGAACCGCAA
Source organism: Lycodopsis pacificus (assembly GCA_028022725.1). Lineage (NCBI taxonomy): Eukaryota > Metazoa > Chordata > Actinopteri > Perciformes > Zoarcidae > Lycodopsis > Lycodopsis pacificus. Next base: position 22,784,396 of record CM051700.1, on the reverse strand, counting down.
ACCTACTACGCACCCACCGCACCGGCAACCTGAGGCCCTGAATAAACGAGTCGAATCATATCTGCTCTTGCCACAGGCTGACGACTGCAGACGCAGCTCTGCGGGCCGAGATCTGAGATGTCGTGATAATCTCCTACACCAGCCGGCACCCCGAGTACTTTTGTCAGGTCATAAGATGCCATTTGAAGCGAGACCCTGTAGACGGCTGGGTTTGATAACAAAATCTAAAAAAAAAAAGCTGCTCCCCGGGTTTTGCCTTTTCTGGTTTCATTGTGATCCTATCCGTCGCCGCAGAACAAAAAAAAAAAGAGAAAAGCCTTCTCCAAGTGCGCCCGATACGCATCACGAATCCCAAGCTGCGGGGACAAGCCAATTTGCTTTTCCGTAGGCGACGTGTCAGACTCTTAACTTTCTCCCTCCACACTGATCTCCATTCTTTTTCCTTTCCAACCCCATCTCTTCCTCTTTCACTGTGAATTTCCTGCCTTTCTTGTTAATTCAAATTACAGAAGTGATTTATATGCTAACTGCTCTATCCTCTTTCTCTTCCTCTGTCTCTTCCCTTCCCTCTTTTTCTTCTTTCCTTCTCTCTCTCTCTCCTGTAGATAAAGGTCTGACTTCTCCATGACTGTCTCCACTCCTCTAGTCTGCTCCCTCCTATTCTGCCCAGCCTGATGCGACCCCCATTATTTCCCATTATCTCCACTCTTTCAACACACCACTAGCTGTAAGAATAGTCCGACTCTCTCGGTGGCAACAACGTCAAATTACATGTTACTACGGCTGATTGGAGATCCCCGTATGCACTCATTGGGCAAACTGTAAAACTGTTCAAACCCCTAACAACGCACATAACTTCCTTAAGAGGAACCCAAAAGAATCTCCTGAATCTCCCCCCCCCCCCCCCTTAATGTTTACGACTCAATCGCACTGAGTGCACTCTGGACTTCAGATGGAGAGAAGGGGGGAGACAGAGACGGAGGGGAGAGTGATAGCGAGAGAGAAATATGACTCCTGCTCTCTGCGTCTGTCGGCGTAGATGGAGGTTCGGGCCCTCGCGCTTCGGGGGTGATTCAATCCTCTCACATTTTAGCTAATGGAGGTTGTCGCCGTGTCCCCTGCCCTGGCTGAAGGGGCCTATTTCTGGCACTATAAGAGCGCACGGCCTTACTGTAACAGCTGCACATTTTTCTGCTAACAGAGGGGGGGGGGGGGGGAGGAAAAGAATGACAGAGGTGATCAGGAAAGAGGGGGGGGGGGGGGGGGGGCTTTAGACTCGACGGCCGGCGACTGACGACCTGGAATGACGTCGTGGGCCTCGGGAGCCTGACTAAGACGGGGCTTACCAGCAGGAGGTCTCTGCTCGCAGTTATTTTAGGGCCAGTTAATCCGCTCGCACGTTCCTCCTCTCCAACCCAGGGCTAATTATTTCAGCACGCACTGGTAACAGGATATATATCTCTCTCTCTCCATCTTCCTCTCGCCTCCCTCCCCCTGCTGTCGTCACGCCCTTGTTGTTCGCTTCTTTCATCTCTGCTCCCATCTTGGGATTCAGCTCCCTCCCTCCGTAGCCCCCCTTGTTTCCTTCTCTCCGTCTTCTTTATCTCCTCCTCTTCCCGTCGTTTATAGTCTAGACTCTGCAACTGCATTATTCCCCCCACAGAGAAGAAAAAAAAGTGTCTCCGCACAATCCACTCCACTCTTTAAGCCTCTCCTTATCTGACTGCCAGGCCTACAGCTCAATGCTCTGCTCCTCTCTCCGCTCTCTTCTGTCCTCCTCGTCCTTCTTCTTCTCTCTTTCAAACCCGATGACGGACATCTCTCTCCCCTCCCTACGGATTGCCCAATGATCGACGAACGCCCTCTCGCTTGTCCTTCAAAATGCCTCCCCCCCCCCCCCCCCCCCCCCATGTCCCCAGCCGGCCCGCCTTCCCCTTCTTCCTCTGACCCTCTACTGTGTTGGTTCTGCTGGTTTTTTTCGAATGCCACAGCGCCGTCCTCTGCCCGCCACTGGCAAAGGACGGAAAACACACGGGCCGAAATCCGCCTATAGTTCTCACTGGAGACGCCAAACAGAAACTTATAATCTAGCTAGCTCTCTTCCGGTCGCAAATACGAGGCGTGTTTTATGTATATGTGTGTCTAGTTACGAGTGCTAAAAGTGAGATTTGATACAAAGCAAAGAACAACAACAGTATGTCACCCTAAGTAAAGCAAATAGCGTTTTCTGAGACATTTTTTACACGTGTACGAGAAAACACGTGGAGAACATGTTCATCGAGGCAGGGAGGAAATGTAATTGTATTCGATGGAATATGTCATTATATTTCTGACCTCGTGTGTTATGGAAGGTACTGTGTGGCTGTCTCTCTGGTGTACGTTTTATTTCCGAGACGATGGGAAAAGCGAAGTTGTCGTGCGGTGTCGGAGAGAAGACGAAGGGTCTCGATAAGGGTTTTGGTTAGCCTCCGATTCGGCGCGATGTGGCTGGGGAGTAAGGAGGAAAAAAGATATATAAGGGGGGGAGGAAGGTGCTTGCTGTGGGAGATAGCTTTGGAGGAGGAAGAGACTTATCTGGCGTGTTAAACCAAGCCAAAAATCCATATGTAACACCACAGATAGGGTCGGCTCTTCCCCCAGAGCTTTCTTTTAAAGGTGCTCCTTCCCCCAACCCCCGAGCCAAAGACGGATTGCGATCTGCGTGCTTGATATGCAGGGTGGATAGTGTAGACTTGAATGTTCCTTTAAAATTCATAACCGCAATGGAGGTGCTAGAATCCACATATTTATAACTGGAGATCTGTTTCACTAGTCGCTGTTTAGCTGTCCAGTCACATGGATTGGTTCAGAATGTTTTTTCTTCTTTTGCAGCAAAGCCACACAGACACCTGACACGAGACAAACAGCATTAAAATGCCTTTTAAAAAAAAAAAAAACGTTTTATATGTATCATGAACTGTATTAGTCAACGTTGCACAATAACCCTCCTTTATTTGAAACGACTGCCGCTTCTTACATATTTTTTTTTTTTTTTACATTTATTTTAATGCTTGTGATAATTCCAGAGCACTAACAACTTTTGATGACTCTGTATAATGTGTTGTAAAGAGAACGTAAATAAAAAATTAAAGCCCCAAGCGAGGCTGTTGTCGACAGAAGACAAAGTAAACCCAGCTGGAGATGTCTGCAGTCTACTTTCTTTCACTTCTAGCATTGTGTACGTCTGCCACGCATGCCTCTGCAGAGATGAATGTTCATGAACTTTTCATAAGAAGAAAAGTCCTCCTAAAAATGAGATGGCCACCATTTAAAATATTTGAATGCTCTGATGAGGCTCTAGCCTTGTTAGCTATCCAAAGACATTTGCATACAATAAGAACGTTATAGATGAGTTAGTCTGGAGGTTTTTATTGCTGAACAATGACCTTTTTAAATTCAAAAAGGAATTCTGTTTTGATACTAAACTTTGAAACATTTGCTTCATGGCAGCAGGTGAGGAGTAAAATGGTTTCACCTCACCGTGCCCTTTGTTACCCAAAATATAATGACGATGAACTGAAAATAAATGCTCGGTGACCATTTACAACCTTTTCACATTTTACAGGGTCACAAAATGAGGTGTAATTCAGAACGGCCTAATTGTTTCTGACTTAATGGGCAGGCTGGGTTCAGAGAGCATACGTAACCTTTACAGAAAGGCTCCGCTTCAAATGCAGACAGTTGCACTCGCAGCACAACCACACAGTCTTTAACTGGGGACCAGTGAAACTGCTCATCTGCGGCACCTGAATGACTGACTGAGGGGGTGAAGGCGTGCCTGGGTCTCCTGTGATGCCACCACTTGGAGTCACTGAAGTCAGACATGTTCAAATCCTAAACTTAGGGACTTTGGAGTTACTCTGTGTAGAATTTATGTGATTACAGCACCTTTTTCTTAAGAAATAGTTTGACATTTTTACGTTAAATATTTGCTTTCTTGCTGAGAGTCGGACGAGAAGACTGATATCGCGCTTGTGTGTTAAGCTTAGCACTGGAGTCAGTAAGCCTGGTTCCCTCCAAAGTCCAAAAATATGCCTCGCAAAGCTCACTAATTAACAGACTGGATCTCCTTTCTTTGTCTTACACACAAAGAGGAAGGTACTAATGATCACTTGTGGCATTAAAAGGGAGATATGTAGCAATATCTTGACAAACAACAGCCGCAGCTGCCCAGAGTCTCATCGGCGTCGCCTGGCAACAGCAAATAACGCCCCCCTAAAACCCACAACATTTTAAATCTCTGCATCTGTACAAATTAAAGTAGAAAGGTGCACTCAGACGGTCTGAAACAATCAAGAAAAATGTTCTTTCAGAAAGTGTGAGTCGGCGTCAACAAGAGGTTCTTGATCATCATAAATGAGCACTAAAGGTTTGGGCTGATGGGTCCAGTAGCTCTGCAACGTTACTCCTGGAAGAGATGTAAACTAAAGGAGATGGCAGTCAATTGGTGCATCATGCTGTATGTGCTGCACAGATATTTACGCTGCATTAAATTTGAACTGGGAAGTCTGAATTTCCCAGTCGTACATTTTTAACTAGAACTCCACTTGAGTTTCGGACGAACTCTCCCGAAACTCTGACCTCAAAATCCAAGATGGCTGCCCGGTAAAAAACAAATCTGTTGTAATATGCTGTTTGTTATCAATTCCGTCTTACTTGCGTCCGTTCTGCCCAACTCGCCCCTGTTAACATGCTGCGTCGTTATTAACCCATATCGCTAATAATAGCTAGCCTGGCTGGAACAAATCCCTATTTTTAAACGTGGTTGTGACGTCATTGGCAGCTCCTCGTTATGGTTTTTAAGGTAAGCAGCTGTAGTTTGACTTTGGTAATTTAACCATCAAAATGTTTATCGTTGACATGTTAAAATATGTTGACACGGGACAAGTTGTAAAGAGTCATATGAAGTCAGCAAACCGTCGAAACGTTCGTGACGTCAGTTGCACAACAATGTCCAGAGTTAGCTAACATCAGCCACCATAAGCTAACGTTACATCACAAACAACACCAGACCATGCACACTAAGTAGTTTAGTGTACTGAAGAGTGTACTTTGTTGCTTATTACTTAGGAGGAATGTGTTATTTCCTCTTTTAATATCTTTACATTGATATAAGGTAAAGGCATGTTAGCATATTAGCTTGCTCCCTCTCTTGCTCCTTGACCCTTTGAGGCTACACGACCTGTTTAATTACTTCTCTGGTTTCTGTTATATTTATATTTTTTATTATCTCTGTGAAATTAGACACTTTGCGTTTTACACCAAGGACATATGCTAAACTCAATGGATAAGAACGGCGAAATAAGGAAACAAACATATCCTTGGAAAAAAAAAAGAAGAAACCTTTAGTGGGAGAATCCTTGCAAAGGAGACACGACAGTGGCTCATATACATACATCAGAGAACAGCTCATGCAGGATTAGAGGCCTTGCAATGTGGGAAGAGGGATATAAACTCTAAAAGCAGTTTGCAACAAGGCATTTGGTATTATCTGACACGGGATCCTTCGCTGCATCTGTTGTGTGGGCGCAGCGTTTGATGACCTGCCTTATGTTCTAAATATGTTGCACTTTAAGCTAATCGCCGACTACAAGTCCCTTTGAATTCAAGCAGCAGAAAGTTCATCTTTGAGTATGAATTAGGAAATTATGAAACCGGATTTATTGGCAGAACAGAGGATTCGGTCTGTGCTCAGAAGCAGCTGAATGCCTCCTTCACATTGCTCGAGGGATAACGTCGGTCCCTCGTTATCAGATTTGTTATAAATACTGTATGTTATGCAGAGTGCAAGGTTTCATTTGTTGTGTTGACGGCAGTGATTGATGGGATGTTTTTCTCTGTGGAACCCTGTGTGAGGGGGGTGGGGAAGATATTGAGCAGGTGCAGGTACAAACCCAGAAATTCCCACTGTGTGAGAGTATGTGTTTGGTGGTGGGGGGGGGGGGGGGCCTGGATGCAGAGAGGCCCTCGGGATAGGAGTGTAGTAGTGGGGAGTTGCATGGCTCAGGTTACCCAGACAGGAGGGAGCAAGTAGTGAGGGAACGAGGGGGGGGGGTGCCAGGCCCAAAAAAAGCCACCAATGTCTTCCACACGTGGGGGCGGGAGGCCTCAGCTGTGGTGTGTGTGTGTGTGTGTGTGTGTGTGTGTGTGTGTGTGTGTGTGAGGGGGGGGGGGGAGCGCTGTCCTTCACATTGTAACCTGCCGACGTCTGGACATCCAGCATGGGCGGAGGGGTAAGTTCTTTTCATTTTAAACAAACTTACAGAAGTAGTGTGTTTTATTACTCTCAGACCTTTGCGTCCTGTTGTAAGTGAATGGATGAACGTGACTCGGTCTGTGTCCCTGCTGTGGCGTTTATACAGCAACAGCCATATGGCGTGGACATGCATCATGGAAAACTACTGAGATTTCTAAACGCGTCTGCGGGGCTGGAATTCTCACAATGCTGCTATGTGTTGTTTTTTTTTAAAGACAGTAACATCTCAGGATGATAGCTTTTCTCCTCAATGGGTTTTGTTCCCGGCTTGCTGTTTATTTGGGTAATTACGTAATTTTGGTTTTATTCTCTCCATCAGGCCCATTCCATTTAGCTTTATGGTAGGACAGGCTGGTAATCTTCCTCGCGCACAGTGGGGGGAAATTGCTATGCCAGACACATTTCAGGCACTCCACCGGCTCTGTGCTCCCTCTTTGCCTCTTTTTTGATTACTTTTTCACTGTGTCACTCGCTCACGCTCTCCTCTCGGTCGCTCCGTGGATCCCTCCTTCACCGACATGCACACGTGCTGTTCAGAGGAGACTGACAGCAGCAGATGATTTCCATGATGCACCATTCTTCCAACTGTTCATGACACACACGCTCTCTCTCTCTCTCTCTCTCTCTCTCCTCTCTCTCTCTCTCTCTCTCTCTCTCTCTCTCTCGCAGAAAATGAGGAACTCCCACTACGAGAAAAATGTTTTTCCCCCCCATATTCAGTGAATGGTTTGCCAACAGTGCCAGGAGATTGAAATGAACCAAGTCCATTGTGCACACACTGATGGCTTGTAATACGTGGCTGCGAATGTAAATAGGCAGGCACGATGTGGCTACATGTGGCTTCTCCCACTTATTTTCTGCGTAGGTTCGGGATGATAGCCTACAGACCTGATGTATGGAAATCTCTCTCCCCAGAATGGTGCCGAGAGTGGAGGGAAGAAGAAGAGGAAGGAGAGGAACTTGGAAGAGCTGAAGAAGGAAGTGTCCTTGGTAAGAAAAACAAGCTGTCACTGCTCCAGCCCACACTCACTCTGCACGGTGATTGATTCCATCGCTGCCGCTCCCAAATTATGTTACGCCAAAGACACCGGGTTATTCAACAAGGCTTTAAATGAAAACACTGGCCCGTAAACAAAAAGGCAATCCGACCTGCTTAGTGTAGTCAGTGCTAGATGAGTTCCAAGCCAGCCTGTCCCCTCCTATCTGTTCCACCACCCTCTGGCTTCTCGTCTTTGTACTTTGAAAGATACTGAATAATTTGTGGGCCACCAGCAGCGTGGCGCAGGGCTTTTGTCTTGTGCAGAGCTGTATCTCTTTGAGGCGCTGTCAAAACGCAGCCAAGGCATGCCCATGAAAACTGGGGTACGTCTTTGCTGCCTGCACTCTCTCTGATGAAGCAGCGCTTGTCAATTATCAAGTTGGCCTGTGACTGATTAAAGGAAGAAATAATAAAAGGATGCTGTCAACACTCATGCTGCGGTCACACCGGTCGCGTTTTTTTTTTTTTTGCCGCGCGTCGAGATTACATACAAAGTCTATGCACAGACGCGATGAGACTGGCGCGCCGCGATTTTGCGATTGCGCGGCGCGTT
>CM051700.1:22641509-22771509 GCA_028022725.1 Lycodopsis pacificus | reverse complement strand
CATTGCCCCCCCCCCCCCCCCCTTTGAGAGTGTGATGTAAATTTAACCACTGATGCTGGAATCGGTCCCGGCATTAGCAGGGATAAAAATAAAAAAAACTCAGACCACCCGCTGTTCAAACGGAGCCGAGCAGCCGTCCATACTGCACTTTATGTGTCTGAATCATTATGCAATTATCATCCAGCGCTCTCCCAACCCCAGACAGCATTAAACCCTTGCATAATATACAGTAACATACAGTATGGCTGACACGCACATGCGCACGTGGTAACTTTAATCTCCCCCTGTTTAATCTCCACGCTCAGTACAGAGTGCGTACAGCTGGATGCTCTGCTGCTTCAAAAAGCCCCGACTGCCTGCAGATTTGGCACTTTGAGCCTTTGCATAATGTACGAGCAGTTATTTAAGAGGCAAATCCACCCTGACTGGGCTGCACACATCGCTGTTGAACTTAATTTTTTGCATTATATTGATGGATTTATTGAGCCAAAAGATTGCGTTTGTCTTTCCTCGGGGTGAGAAAACGTTCTCCCTTCCCCAGGCCGCTGAAAGCACAGCTGCATTTACATAATTTACTGCCATATTTTAGAATTTATGCTTGCAATCTGGAAATGACACGTTGATTATTTCAATCCTTTTTAAACGGTAGTAGATTCAAACGCGTCACCTGCCGGGACAGATGTCGAACCTACAATTCTGTGCAGCTATGTGAGCAAGTGTCTCCCGAAGTGAGGAGACGCAAGAGAGCTGAGCTCCAATCTGAAGAAAAAACTAAACATGCAAAGACACACAACCAGGAGCTGCAAACCCAACGCTGAGCTGGAAGCAAATGTCGTGAACACCGACAAAACATTCTGTTGTCGCTGTCAAACGAAAGCAGCACTTTCTAAAACTGGAAACCTTTCAAGGTTTCAGGATTTCATAATCCAGGAGTCCAGGACGTAGCGTACAGTGCACCAGCTGGCAGACGCTTTCATACAAAGTGGCTGCCTGTCTGGTTCGCACCAATGAGAGCCGCACCAATAACAGCTCTTTTCAAACTGGTACTGAATATATTCGCAGAGAATAAACACCAGAATAAATTTTCCTCGCTTTCTGCAGAGCCGGGCTCCAGCCCAGAGAGCGTCTCTTGGTGGTCCCGCGGATCAGAGTCTCAGTTCTGGGTTTTGGGAGCTGTTCACTTTGGACTAACCGTCCAAGATGACAGGAATAGAACACAGAGAGTTCAGCTCTAGGACGGCTTCTCCTTTTAAATCTCCCACTCAGACTGAGAGCTTCCAGGTTTTCTCTTAGCTCTTCTCTTGCAGTCTGCATTTTATAAGGTTTTGCCGTTTTAAAACCGTTTCCAGGTTTGTAAACCCCCTTTTCCTACGCTTAAACACGCCTTACATGAACCTAACTAAGTCGATAATGACACCGACTCCCCCTGTGGGGTTCCCCCCCCCCCCTATGTTCCAGTTGTATCTGGGCGTGGTGCTGTCAGCCGTGGTCATCATCACCGGCTGTTTCTCCTACTTCCAAGAGGCCAAGAGCTCCCGAATCATGGACTCCTTCAAGAAAATGGTGCCACAGGTAAGATGATGCGTGTTTGGTGTAATCGCACCGCTTTCTGAGTCAATAAGCCGTCCCTCAAGTAGGGCTTACACACTCGTCTGAGTGGAAACCTAATAAGCTTGCACAAAGGAAGAATAAATGTTTGAGCCAACTTCGGATTGCGAGTGTGTTTGTATAAAAACTCCCCTCGCGTTTTCCACCGCGAGCACTTCGATTGCTTAATTCTTTAATCTATTTAGGCTCTTTTCACTCCCTCCTTGTCTCCTTTTCCACGACCTGTCTTTTCCCTCTCTTTTTCCTTTTCATCTCCGCATCTCTTCCTTTCACATACCTCGACACCCTCTGGCGTGTTATCGCTCTTCTCCCTCTGACTAAATCCTCCCTCTGTTCCCGAACTCTCTCGCTCTCTCTTCCTCACGCTCCCTCTCCTCTCCCCCTTTCCCCTTTCTCTCCATGCCAGCAAGCGTTGGTGATCCGGGAGGGGGAGAAGATGCAGATCAATGCCGAGCTTGTGGTGCAGGGAGATGTGGTGGAGATCAAAGGGGGAGACCGCATCCCAGCTGACCTTCGAGTGATCTCCTCCAGCGGGTGCAAGGTAGAGGAGCGGTGCTGGGCTCAGCCCGGGGAGCCTGCAGGTCTCAGTGGGATAACTGACTTTGGTCTTTCTGTACTCTAATTTTACTCAATTACTGTTTGTCATGTTCACCATCTTAAGTTAGTGCGTGAGCATACTAACGTTTGCTAATTAGCACAAAAACAAAGTACAGCTGAGGCCGGTGGGAATATCTTTGGACCTTTGGATAGCCTTTGCTGTTCATGGGAATCCAGTGGCTACTTGTCTTCTTTTGATTTGGGCTTTCAAAGGTGCAATGTGTAAGATCTGGCCCCGTGCTCCAAACAAATAGGAGGCGCTGGATGCTAGTTGCTACAGCTAACCGTTAACTGAAGGTTCCGTCCTCCCGACACTTTTAATTCAATCTAATCAACAAACTATCAACAAGTACACGGACACTTTACCTTCAACGTGACTGACAGTCTCTCGGTGCAGCTCTACTTCTTTGTCCTCCCATGAGATCCGGCCGGGCGCTACAGTGACTCACTAGCGCCTCTCGAGGGGTGTAAGTGGTACCACAAGAGAGGACAGGCCGGGGCTAGCTGGTTAGCGTGCTAATTTCGGTATCGATATCGCTGCAACACGATACTTTGACGTCTTTGACGTGATGCCAACACTGTAACCTCTTCACCTTCTGTCGATTATATTCGTTCTCTTTTTGAACGTTTTAAACTAAAAAAGTGTACACATTGCACCTTTAAAAAAAATAACTGAGTGAAGCAGAATTCTCTTCAAACTCATGAGGTAGGGCGTTCTGTTACACACATTTATACCTTTGATATTTCAATATTTAACTCAATTTGTTTCGGTGCTTACTGATGAAATGTCTCCAATATGTCACACTGTCAGCTCGAGTTTATTGCTCTGGATTCTGAAGCAGTGAGATACGACTGGTAATTAATTGTCTGTCTCCACCTGTAGAGGACTGCAGGGAAAATAACCAGGAAACGGTTTTGATATGACAAGAGTGTTGCACTCGTCGCTGATGAGTGCCGCTGCTCTCATTCCCACCCTGTCAGCTTTAACACTCCGCCCTCTCGTGTTATACCCCTCAGTCTCAGAGGGTAACACCGTTACTCTCCTCCTTTCTCCCCCATCCCTGTGAAGGTGGACAACTCGTCTCTGACGGGCGAGTCGGAGCCTCAGACTCGCTCTCCAGAGTTCACCAACGAAAATCCTCTGGAGACCCGCAACATCTGTTTCTACTCCACCAACTGTGTCGAGGGTCAGTATAGGCCACATCTGGCCGAGATTGTCTCGAATCGCCATTAAAAGTCTTCTTTTTTTTTTTGCCATCTGGAGATCAACTTAGTTTTGGCCTTTTCGACCAAACAAGAGTGTGGTTCCCTCCATCCTACAGGAGTGTGTTGGCATTAGATTCTGAGTGCATTTGAACCGATGGGGATTTCATTTGTTTTATTAGTTGCTATCGATCATCGAAGGGTAATGCAGGAAGCATTTCAATGGGATTTTCACATTAGCATCTGCAACATCATCCAGTTTTAATCTAAATTTAAAAACCAACCACAAGCTCCGTTTAGTAGATGTTCAGGAGCTTTCAATCATATCACATCATCTTCATCAGTAGATGCCATGACCTGTTGTCATGGCAACAGGTCAAGTTTCCATTTTTTTCCTGAGCACTTTAACGACTTCTTGTCTGTGTTGACTTAATATCTAAGATTCAGGATTTAATTGCAACCCATCTCTAAAACTTAAATATGTGGATCAGTCATGAAAAGTATTTGTGTTATAATCCCTGTAAATTCTGCTGAGCTCTGTAGATCACATTATTTGTATTTTACGTGAGTCCGTTTCTGTCCTCACTCACTCACTCAGTCCGGCATGTGATCGACCATCAATCACAGGCCAGCGTCTGTAATTCCCCTCCATCCATCACCACTCTTTATCCGGCCCATCACCTCCCGATCAGCCAGCTGATGGCTGGACATTTGTTAAAAGAGCTCTCTTCAACAAAATAGAACAGACATAATTTAAAAAGAAAGTAAGACATCTACCAGACTGTGACAAACGGTGTTTTTAACGGATGCTTGTGTCCAGAGAGACTCACTGTGAGTCGCCGCTCCCCTCTCAGGTACGGCCCATGGCCTCGTGATATTCACCGGGGACCGGACGGTGATGGGTCGCATCGCCACGCTGGCGTCGGAGCTCGAGGTCCGCCGTACGCCCATCAACATAGAGATCGAACATTTCATCCACCTGATCACGGGCGTGGCCGTCTTCCTGGGCGTGAGCTTCTTCATCCTGTCAGTCATCCTGGGCTACACCTGGCTGGAGGCCGTCATCTTCCTCATTGGCATCATCGTGGCGAACGTGCCTGAGGGACTGCTGGCTACTGTCACTGTGAGTCGTTTGTGTGTGTGTGTGTGTGTGTGTTTGTTTGTTCCTCTTTGTTATTAGAGAGGCTCATCATCGGACGTTTTTACTGATTTTCACCCCAAAAAAGATCTCAAAGGAGCACTTCACTTTACAAAAACAAGGTCCCCTTGTAGCGAGGACAGGACAGGATATGCTTCTGGGAATAGTGAACAGAACTGAAAGACATAAACTGGCTGCTGTTACACAAACAAACAAAGGTTAAAGACGCTTTGTGTTGAAAATTGTCATCTTTTTTTCTCTCTAATTAGATTTTTACTTTGATAATTAGATTTTTCAAAATAAGCTTAAATGAGCAATGGTAATGAGTCATGTAACTAATAGCACGATTAATGGTTGCACTCCATTTAAAGCTGTTTTCATTGATTTGTTTTTGATTGATTTGGCACAATAGCAAGCTGACATACCTTTTAAAGTCATGGAGAACATATTAGGAAACTATTTTACACAATGTTTAAACATCCAGCACACACAGAGCCACATTATCATTCATTTAGCCTCCTTTTTCTGGCCATCCGACAAATAAACATTGAACATTCACTCTCTTTTTTGCTGTTTTTTGGTCTCCACCAACTAGTGAGAAAAGATGTCTGGCTCTTTGGCTGTATGATACGATAAGATACGATAAGATACGATACGATACGATACCATAAGATACCATAAGATACCATAAGATACGATAAGATACCATAAGATACCATAAGATACGATACGATACGATAAGATAAGATACGATAAGATACGATAAGATAAGATACGATACGATAAGATACGATAAGATACGATAAGATACGATAAGATACGATAAGATACGATAAGATACGATAAGATACGATAAGATACGATACGATAAGGTACGATAAGATAAGATACGATACAATAAGATACGATAAGGTACGATATGATACGATAAGATACGATACAATAAGATACGATAAGGTACGATATGATACGATAAGGTACGATAAGATACGATACGATACGATAAGATAAGACAATACACGATAAGATAAGATAAGGTACGATAAGGTACAATAAGATACGATAAGATAAGATAAGATACGACACGATACAATACGATAATACACAATAAGATAAGATAAGATACAATATACTTAACAATATACCTAAGTGTCCCCCTGAAGGGGCGTGTTTGAGGCTGCAGGAAATGGGGTTGATGAGACTGGAGTTTGTCGGCCTAATAACCAACGTCATGAGCTAAAAGAGGCTTAAAAGCTCTGTTGGACTAAAGGGGGATAATTACAGAGTTGGGTGTTAATTCTCCACAGGTGTGTCCTCTTGAGCAGCTGTTTTCTCATCACGTGCATTAATTTGATCTATTGTTCGCATCAAAATATTGATTGTTGCAGACCCGAGCCAGTTCGAGAGCCCTCATCTTGTGCCTGCTGGCTCACTGTCATGGTTTAATGGCACACTCAATGTTATTAGTTATGCCTGTGCTTTTCCCAACACGAATGTACCCTCAGTGGATGCTAACTGTAGTAGCTCTAATGATACTAAAGCGAAGCAGGTGATTTATTACCGAGCGTTGGAGTCGCTCAAATGTTGAAGTGAATTGAACTTTTCTCGCAACAATAAACAAAGTTGCTGCTGAGGTGGATGCCAGCTGGCATTTGAAAAGTCATCAGTCGACATTTCACTGGTCACAGAAAATAAATGAACTTCCAGTGACTGGTTTCCTTCGTTGCTTTCGCTTTAAACACAACCGCGAGTTGTTTGTGTTCGTTTGTGCTGCATTGGTAGCTCTGTGAGTGATGTGGTCAGCTTTATTTTATGTGCATTGATGTGTCTCTTGCGACATATGGAATGTGTCTATTTTTATGTCCCTGTGCACATGCTGTTAACCAGCCAACCAAATACACACACACACACACACACACACACACACACACACACACACACACACGCGCACACACACACACACACACACACACACACACACACACACACACAATATGCTGTAAGGCACATGGACCACGCATGGTTTCACATGCACAAGCTCTTGAACGCACCGGTGCGTACACATGCTCTCTCCCCTCGCCGACTAACAATCATCCGTCCTCGCCTCCTATCTTCATCCCCCCCTCCCTTCCTCCCTCCTCTTTCTCTCTCCCCCTCACCTCCCAGGTGTGTCTGACTCTCACTGCCAAGCGAATGGCGAAGAAGAACTGTCTGGTGAAGAACCTGGAGGCCGTAGAGACTCTCGGCTCCACCTCCACCATCTGCTCCGACAAGACGGGCACGCTGACCCAGAACCGCATGACCGTGGCCCACATGTGGTTCGATAACCAGATCCACGAGGCAGACACCACCGAGGACCAGACGGGTGAGAGGCAGAGTCGAAAAAGAGAGGGGGGAGGAGGGGAAAGAGGAGGCGTGGAAGGAGAGAGCTTTGGGGAAAGATGGAGAGACTAAACAAAGAAGAAGGGGGTGATGGAGACTGTGTGGGAATACTTAGAGGGAATGTGATTACCTGCTGAAATTCATCCGTCCAAAGTTCACACCGCCAACCGACATCGCTGTTTGCACTACCGCTTGGATTCATTGAGCAGCGGTGTGCAGTGTGGGCGGCACAACCACAGCCACAAACACGTCCTTTGCCAGAGTTCCTGAGCAAGATTCCTGTCTCCTACCAAACAGCTACAAGCCGGATTTCAAAGACGCATTTTTAGCAATAACCAAACGGTTTTGGGAAATAAGTAAAAAAATAAACAGGTGTTCTATGCATACCAATGAGTATTGAGTTCGGCAATCATACAATGAATAGCTATCGTGCTGACAAAGGCCGACCAGTTGGAAAAAAGGAAGGAAAAACCTTTTTGTACCGGTATTCATTTTTCAGCAGTACAAACTATTTATTTTTTATGCAGCTGGTGCAGGTTTCGGAGCCTTTCGCGCCCCTTTTTCTCAAGTACAACAACTCCAGCTGCAGTTTGCCACTGTGCACCTGCTGTATGTTGCATGACGCTGTTATATTCTCTTTGCACAACAGCAGGGACAGTGACCGTTCTCTCGGCGAGGCTAAAATAAAAATAAAAATGAACGCAATAGAGTGAGAGTCCTTTTCAGTTCAGAACGGGTGGGAGGGATGAAATTTTGGATTTGAAATTTCCAAACAGCTTTTACTTTTTGAGACTTTCTCGTTAGAAATGAACGCCATTTTCCAGACTGGGGAATTGAAAAATCACTTCTGTCAAGGGATAAGGGACTGCTTTGTTATCGAGCTACAATATCCAGTGCTACTCTGTGAACCCAGAGTGAAGTCAGTAGCATGAATACTGGATGAACCCCACTTTAAAAAAAAAGTCTGACACAGCTCCTTCTGCTATTCTCCCAGGTTTGGGTTTTGACAAGAGCTCTGCTACTTGGACTGCTCTGTCTCACGTTGCCGGCCTCTGCAACAGAGCTGATTTCAAGGCCGGACAGGACAACTTCCCCATCCTGATGGTACGATTCTCCACCCTACACGAGACACCACATGGATGATTCAGGCTCATGAATTATCTGCACTCTCTAAAGCAGCGGGTTGTAGCAGGTTTAGTTTGATCTAAGTACATTATAAGCGGCACCTTTTTAGATTTGGATCAAACAATGCATGCACATTATTCATGTGACGGGATTTGCCGATAGGGCAACGTCAAGTGAGCTGTCGCACAAGGATAAGCAGTGGTGGTATTTAGATCATTGACTGAAAGTTACTGTGAGGAACTTTTAACTGGTTATGAAACTCTCAATCAAAGACCGATGCCTCTATATGCCCTACATAAGTAAAGCAGACCATCGGCGAGACGATTGGCTATTTCTATGTAGTTATTCTTTATGCTTGTCAATCGGACTCACCGGGTTGGATTCCGTGCAAAATCTGACGAAATTATGCAGGTTCAACCGGAAAGTCCTTCAGCTCAGACTGACCGAGGACAGACTCCGCTGCCGCCTCTGAATAATCCAGACCTGCAGTCAGAGCTCCGGTGGGAGGTGGAGCGCTGCGAGCCAGGAGCAGAGCTTCACCTCGCTGCTCCACCGGCCCCCCCCCCCCCGCTGGGAGCCGACACCGACACCGCGCTGCTGGAGGGCCAGGGACGTTTGCTGGGCCCGCTGGAGGGAAGGCAGGCACGAGAGAAGCAGAACCAAGACTGGGTCGAGCAGTGAAAATGAGACGTTTTAGAAAAGGACTCCGGTGGGTAGTACCACTACCACTCTTTTCTACTGGGACCGCCAAAATCAACAGGCAATTAAAGTTCCTCGTAGTAGCTTGAAGTAAAGTAGGTATATTGCAATGTAAAAATACTCCGTTGTATTGGAATCAACACTTAGTTAGCAAAAATCTGTAACAATCTATCTTATTTTATAAACATCTTAATCTGAAAAGTACCTAGTAATGAATGAATGAATGAATGAATGAATGAATTTTATTGCGCTTTTCACAGACAATAGTATCACAAAGTGCTTAAACAGAGCAGACATTTAAAAGCATAAAAAACACAATGTGACCCTAGGGTCAATAAATTATCTACACAGAGGAAATTAAAAAATTAAAAAATTAAAGAATAAAATAAAAAATAATAAAAAATAAAATAAAAATGTAAAACATATTTTAAGAGCAGGTCTAGGACATGGGTTTACTTTTACACAGACGCCAGCCTAAACAGGTGGGTTTTAAGCTGGCTTTTAAAAGTATCCACAGAATATAATAGTAAGTACAATATTTCCCTCTGAAATACTGTGAAGTATCGGTGTAACATATTTATAGCCATATAAAGTATCTGTAATATTCATGAATGTTGAATAATATATAGTTACACCACTGCTATCGGGAATACAACAAGTAAATAAAAAAAGTTGGTTTTCAATGCGTCATGTTTTATAAATGGTCAGCCTGTAAAATACAGTGAAGTATAATGCATTATAAAGTAGCGTAACATAGACTCAAGAACATGTTCAGAACTTCAGAACTATAAACGCTACCGTACTTAAGTACTTTGCATTCTCTTCTGCGGCCAACCAAGCCTCCCCCACATCGCACCAACAGCGGAGAAACAACCCGTAAAAATGATTCGTCAATACAACTTGACACGGGTGCACTACTCTCTCTCTCTCTCTCTCTCTCTCTCTCTCTCTCTCTCTCTCTCTCTCTCTCTCTCTCTCTCTCTCTCTCTCTCTCTCTCTCTCACACACACACACAGAATAATCCAAAACGCTTCTGGAAATAACTCCCCCACACCGATACCAAAACTTGCACACTGCTGAGTGGGTAAGTCAATAATATCCCAGTCATCTACCGCTCTCCTCTATCCTATTGACTTGAAGACATTCTCCGCGTGGCTCACAGCGACGGGGATCACCGCTCCTTGACTCCGGTGGGAGCAGAACCTGCAGCCTCTCGGCCCCTTGAGGTGCCCGGGCGTCCTCCCCGCATTAAGTAACAGCCACATCTCCTGACAGCGCTCAAACACAGCAGTCACGGCCCATGCAGGCTCCACTACCATTACAAGAACAAGTCCATGTCTTCACCCGAGACCATGAGAATTTCCTTGATCTATTCATTCATTCCTTCATGAAAAGGCTCAAACAAATACTGCAGAGCGTGCGTCCTTGTTTCGCGGCTGTTCATGGATGAAGAAACAGGAATAAAGAGGAATCTCGTGTCTTGGATTTTAATAAATTGGCTCCGAGAGCCGGATGCATTGCAGTGATCACCATGGGATTTTTATCAAGAGGGATTTTACAGGTTATGAGAAGGTGATTCAAGCACCACACAAGCAACGTTGTCACACATGTTGAAGCCGGTAAACCTGCAGGAAACACAAAAACAAAGCTGTGCTTCCAAACGGGGGATAACTCAATACTGAGCCTTGTAAAATAGGCATCCTTACTGTGTGTGTGTGTGTGTGTGTGTGTGTGTGTAAGTATGCTTTCAAATTCATGGGTTTCACCTCTGTTCCCCCAAAAAGTGTCAGTAAAAGACTTCTGCACACCACTTTAAAGGTGTTAAATTCCACATTGAGAGCATATCTATGATTGAGGCATCGCCTCCATACGGCACCTTTCAACAAAAATGGACACGCATAACAAATTAGGCGGTTTAATTCCTTCAAGCATAATTTACCTTAGTAGCCACTTTTCTATTGATTATTGGCAATGTGTTCCAACAGTATTTAGTTCCAACATGGTTCTCCAACTCTTCATATCCAGGGCCTTTATAAGTTATCTTATCCTTCAAATATGCCCCTTACAAACAGCACACAAACTAATCAGCTTTTTTTCTCCCGAAGCGATTGAGCTGCTTTAATCAAATGATTCTTCATCCCCCTGAAGTGAAAAAGAAAACTCAGTTGTGCACTTTCATTACTTCTACATTAGATTGTTGCATAACTTTAAAAACAATGTGGCCAAGTGTTTGTGCTGCAGATGATGCTCAGCTACCTGCATCATTAATGAGACCCATAATGGAAGGAAAGCAAGTCCTCTCAGGTGCCGCTTTAATTCGTTAAAGTTCCCTTCCGCCGCGGCGTGATCAACACAGGCTGTGAGACAGGCAACACTCGTTTGTTAATATGCATATGTGAGTGACTGTGCTAACGTGCAGCTGTGTGTGTTTCCCCAGAGGGAGACGGCGGGGGACGCATCAGAGTCGGCTCTGTTAAAATGCATCGAGCTGTGCTGTGGGGGTGTTCGTCAAATGAGAGCTAGAAACCCCAAAGTGGCAGAGATCCCCTTCAACTCCACCAACAAATACCAGGTACCGCATGGGACTGATGCTGCTGCAGACGCAGGTCTCCAATAAAGTGTTTCATATTTGAAGTAGTTGTTTTAAAATTTCGGAATTGTTTATTCATAAATATATTTTTGAATTTATTTCTAACTATTGAAATATTAATTAGAAATATTTTGTTTCTTAATAAACTCAACTTTGCATTTAATGTAGTCTTTGAGATAATTCTGTTAGTGCTTTTAAATTGGCGATATTAGAAAAAAAAGACATTTTGGGGATTCGCTTTTTACCTTTTTTTATCCTGCATTTGCTGTTGCACATGTTTACGCTTGGTAGCTGCCCAACAGGCCACGAGCAGAACACGGTTTGCCTCAGAGAGGCTGCTGCAGTGTTGCGCTGTGTGTTATTCATGACAGAAAGATACATGTGGATTACAAACCGCTTGTTTTTGGCTGCACAGAAGATCTGTTACTACCTTTCATTGGACAGAAATACCTTTTTGTGGGAGACGGTCACAGCCAAAACATGTTGGGTTTTGGGTGGGTTGAGGTGAGAAGGCATGGGTGTTAATACTTTAAGAGACCTGAAATAAAATTTGGGGCCAACACTTTTTGAAATTGGTCCAGTATTGAATGAGCTGAAACCGGCAGCTGCGAAAATTGCTGCAATGTGATGGTATCGGGCAATTGTGCACCAGAAACGTACGTCCACAGGCTCAGTTCTTTATTAAATTAGTCTGACACCGTCACTGAAAGGACTCTTCAGAGAAACGAAACGTTTTTCTTTACCTTTAGTCATTTTGTCTTACTATAGCTCAAGGAGATGTCTTGTTCTAAAATCTTGCGATGTGACTTGTTGTCGGTGAGGAGTGCAGGTTGTGTTGGAGTGCAGAAAGCTTATAGCTTAGTCATCGTCAGTGTCATGACTACATATTTAGCTGATTTCAAAAAAATGTGGAAGGGGGCCAACCTTCTTGTCAGATTTAAGCACAAGACTTCTCCTTCAGCGAGACTCAAAGAATAAACAGACAGACCGAGTGAAAGGTAAAGAAAAACGTGCTGTTCCTCTGTGGGGTCCTTTCCATAATGTCCGACATTTATAATAACAATCTGAGCCAGAAAGTGTCAAAAACAATCACTTGGACGCACAATTGACGGATTACATCGCAGTCCGTTTTGCGGCTGCAGCGCTAAATACTGGACACAGAAACATGGGCGAATAGAATCCAGGTTGCCCTTTAACACCTTGCTCAAGGGCACCACAGCAATTAAGACAGGGGCAGTTTTTCTGCTTTCTGCTCCCAGTCTCTCCCATCGTGTCGAGAGATTTGAACCAGCGTATGAATAACACAACAGTGATGTTGAAGCACACAAAGGACTTCCTGCATGCATTCTGTGCACCTGTTCCCCCATTTAAAATAGGGACGTCTGTGTTGAGGGGAAAAAAAAAAAGCAATTTTGCTCTGGTTTTCTGAGATTAGATATGCTGTGACTCAGATACAAATTACCTGGAGCGGTGTGTGTGTGTGTGTGTGTGTGTGTGTGTGGGGTGTAAAACCAGAGGAATACACGTGAGATTGAATGCTCCTTCAACTCAGGTGCAATACATGTGACTTACAATGTGCACTCAGTCAAGTCCGCTGCGACGAGACTTTTATTTCCAACCTCTTGGAAAAATATGACACGATAAATGATTCCTCGTGCGACCATGAAACTCATTGTTGTGCTGAGCCTTTCTTACTTACAGGAGGAGGAAACATCGCAGACCAGCAAGAAACAACGAGCCATAAACTACACGCTGCAGCTTGTTTCATGATAAATCTCGTCATGTCCTCACCACTCTTCCAATGTCCTCCCCCCTTTTTAAAGCTCTCCGTCCATGAAGTGGAGGACAATCCCTCTGGTCATATTCTGGTCATGAAGGGAGCGCCAGAGAGAATCCTGGACAGGTTGGTCGATCAATAACGCATCGATTATGTGTCTCCCAAGTGAGGTGGCGCAGAATTTGTATATTTTAGTCGTATGATAGTTTGTTCTGCGACAGCCATGTCTAATGCGTTATAAACATACCTATAATCTGTAATAATCGATGCATAGCACAGTATAATCAAGGTTATAAGCACTCGAAAATATTCATAGTGCGTTATATCGATAATCATAACACATAAAGCATTTTATAGTGACTTATAAGGTCAAGCGTCATCATAATTGCTGGTCATTTACTGACGTTTTTTTTTGCAAGGATCATAATGTATTTTCCTGTCATCATATAAGCTATGCATAACACGCATTATAAGTATGTTTATAATGCAATAAATGGGCATTTTTTATTATTAGAAACTTCTAACAACAACTTTGAATCGATCCAAGAAACCTGAAATAGCTTATTCCTTTGTGCCGTGTACCTCCATTGTTGACCCAAAAAACAATGTCGACAATATAGAAGAAATGTTCCTTCATCACCATGGACATGGGCATTGTAGTTGTGAAACCGCTGAGAATCACTGCACTGGAGCGCGAATGTGTATTAATCCACTGGTGAAAATAGTCCCCAACACTATCTACTCCTCGCCTGCTGTTTTAGAAAATGAGTTACCCTTTAAAAAAAAAAACAATTAAACTATCAAGTCGTGACCTTTTTCAGTCGGAACTAATGGAGAGCCTCCGACAGGGTAACAATCAGAGTATTGGGAGAAACACAATGACGGATTGATGGTTTTGGTCCTTTCAGGGAATTTGTTGGAAACGAGAAAAAATCTAGAATAACCGCAGTCGTGTCCGGTAAATGTTTTTGTTGTTGCATATTAATTGCATGAGTGCTCTGATTGAGGTGCTGAAGATTTTTGTATGAGGTCACACTTACATCAGTCAGTTTCCCAGAATGTGGACATTTTTGCAGTTGGGCGGAGCGAATGAGCGACGCAGAGGCTGTTATTGAAAACAACGTGGGATCATAACGAGTATTCAATGTGTCCCGAGTGTATAAAAGTGCCATGCCAACCTTTTTGTCTGGGCACTGGGTTTAGTTTCCCTTCTAGTCATCCCAAAAACTCATCTCCTTCAACCATTATCATTGACTTTAGTTTGCTCCCGTTGTTTTCCAGCACTTTCCTAACAAGATTGCTATGCGGATGGAGATGATGTTATTAGCTTTGGAAGCAGTAAGAGTATTATGAACAAATGTTTTACAGGTGCAGTAGCATCATGATCCACGGCCAGGAGCAGGCACTCGATGAAAGCTGGAGCGATGCTTTCCAGAGTGCCTACATGGAGCTGGGAGGACTGGGAGAGCGAGTGCTTGGTATGTTCTTCGTGGCGCCCGCCTGGCTATCGTCGGCCTGGGAATAGGTAGTGGGGAGAAGCAGTTGGACACAGCACTTACCTTTTATTGTCTCCTTGGTAAAGAGAGCAGTTCAGCCACATTTCCCTGTGAAAGGGTGGACTGTTTTAATCGCAGCAGCGTAAATAGAAACGGAGGTTTCGGCACTGCAGCCTTGTAATGGTAAAAGCTGAAATGACCACAGTTACACAACATGTTAGAGATATGGGTTTTCCCGGGGGGTTTATTTGTCATGTTGTATGTATTATGTTAATAGACTGGCATTCAAATCATTCCCCCGAGTTCAACTTTCAATATCTCTGGTGTTCAGCATCCAGACTCTGTAAATGTCATCATTTTTGACAACCAAGGGAAAAAAAAGAAAGTTATCTGGCATATTTTTTAAAGAGTGCCATCGGTAATAATTCTGTGCTATCTGCGGTTTTTGTTGGAGTACGTGTCACAACAGTGAAATGTGGAATAATGCAATTTTTGGAGTGAAACTCCTGGAATCATTATTAATAATTAAATCCCAGTCATGCCTCGGGTGATGATGATAATGATGATGATGGGTCGGGTGTTTCACTTTCAGACTGAGGGCTTTATTGTGCTTTACTTTCTACAGGGATTTTAGAGATGCTCTTATTTCGAGGGCTGTGGGTCATGAATTAATAAAAAGGGGGCAGTTCTGAGCGATCACCTCACGGATCCGTCTTCTTCTGCAGGATTCTGCCACTTGAATCTGTCTTCATCCCAGTTCCCTCGAGGATTCACCTTCGACAGCGACGAAACCAACTTTCCCACCGAGCAGCTCTGCTTCCTGGGTCTCATCTCCATGATCGATCCGCCGCGTGCCGCCGTGCCTGACGCGGTCGGTAAATGCCGCTCCGCCGGCATCAAGGTAATTGGTTCCACAGACTCAATTTTCATTGTAGTTCCTGCAAAGCCTTTTTCCCCCCTCGGCTTCATTCATCGGACATTTCAGAGAAGGGATTTGCATGTCAGATATCGTTTCAAATCCAAAAATGCCCGGACCACTCCAAGTGGGCCCTGATGGATGATGATTGATGGATGAATAAAGTTCTATAGCTCAGAGGAAACTGCTGATAACATATCCAGTGCAAATACTTTACCCAAAAAGGTAGCCAGTAATGAGAGGAATGACTAAATCTTAAAGCTGCAGTGTGAAGGATTTGGAGGCATCTAACGGCGAGGATGCAGTTTGCAACCGACGGAAAACTCTCCCGTTTGGCAAGATCCCATCTAGAGCTGGTGTTTGGTTTGTCCGCTCTGGGCTACCGTAGAAAGACGGCGGCGTAACGTAGCGGGCTCCATATAAACGGCTCATTCTAAACTAACGCAAACACAATGATTCCTTGTTTTTATTTTTCATAATTCAGGTGATTATACACTAAAGAAAACATACTTATTTGTATTATATTCCATTAATGCAGATTCAGTGCATTTGTTTTCATTATATGTTAATCAAATGCAAATACGCACAGGGCAGATGTTTGATCAGAAAAGTAATAAGCCGGAGCCGCAGGAAGGTTAAACGACATGAAATGGATAATGAGTCGAATGAGTCGTTCTAATTTCGTCCAAAGAACTACAAATATGGGAAAAGGATTTTTACACATTTCAATTTCAGGTACACAAGTTACCATGCCTCCTTTGATCGTGGATTTCTGACAGACACACTGTAATTGGCTTAAAGAACGAACTGGCAGACGTGAGTGGAGACGTTGCTTAAGGGAAGTAAATGGTTGAGTTTATTCTGAAGAAAAAAGGTCTGATTTTATCAGACATGTCTGATAAAATGTCAAAATCACAAACTTTTCTGAGAGTTTAAGTTATAATATATCAGATTTGTTTGGACTCGGGCGTTGTGTTAACTCTAACCTATGCCATGTCTTTTTTTGACTTGACAAACATCAGACCGAGATCAAAACATTGTCTATAAAAATACATGTGTAGTCAGAAATGTGAGCAGAATGTTACGAACATTACATATATATATTTATATATATATATATATATATATTATATATATATATATTTTTTATATATATATATATATATATTTATATATATATATATTTATATTTATTTATATATATATATATATATATATATATATATATTTATATATTAAACACCTAAACTCAAAGCTACACTGGGATTTAAAGTGGTTGATATGATTTTAAGAATATTGTTCGATGAAAATGATGTCGTTTTACTTCCTGTGACGAGGCGCGTCAACATGCTTGATGTAGCCGCTCGGTATTGTCAGACGTTAAGTGCTGTGTCGGTGTTCTCTCTGATTGAAGTGGAAGAAGACCATTTTGGACAAACACACATCCACTCCAGAACAGAGCTGCTGTAGCTGAGCCCAGGAGGAAACGAGAGCTCCTGGCTCTAATTACTTTTTATTGGATGTAGTGCTAACGTTTCAGTGAAATGCGCATCCTCGGTTCACAGCATCAGTCTGAAGGCTTTAGTGCAATATATAGTGCTCTCTCCTTCCTTCAGCTTGTGTGTGTTCTGCTGTGGATCATGATGGCGCTGGGGATTTCAGGAATATACCCCAAAAATGACTTTACTTACCCTTTCATACGAGGTTCAGATTCAATAGATATTCAAAATAATGCATTCACAGCAGCTTGTATGGATGCAGTTATGCAGGTAAACCAAAGATCTTACTCTCACTCATAGTTCAGGTCGATGATCACCCAAATAGAAAAGGTTAAATTCATAAATGTCCCCGACATGGACAGATTTGATCTGACGTGAGATTTTGGAGGAACTGAGATTGAAACCCATTATTCAGTACGCGCTATTGTCAGTTGTGGGATTAAAATAGAGGTTTTTAGTTTTGTATATGTGTCAGAAAAGCTCAGCAGTGTGCAAAGTCAAACTAAAAGCACCTGAAACTATCGAATAGTTTGAAGCTTGACATTGCTGTGCAGCCTTTCATTTAATTTTTTTGTCTTTGCATAAGATTTAGAATGTGTATTTCTGCACCGTTGCAGATACAAATCAGGCAACACGAATATTTTTGTAGAATTATCTCCAAACATCTCCAATAACCCCAGAGCGCTGTAAAGTCTGAAAGTCAACATTTATTGAAAGAACAACATATTTCTGACGAACTATTCTGCTTCAACCCATATTTGTCGGTGTTCAGCCTTTGAAAAGCAACGTTTTCACTGCGGGCATGAACGCTGTGTGCTCTCCCACTCAGAGGGAGGCCTGCCCCCGTATTCACACGGCCGTCCAGCAGCAGCATAGCGGCACAAACAAAATACATTTAGTCATAAAATATGATGCCAGACATTTGAAGTATCATTCAAAAAAACCTCAGTCGAAGCTTCAAATATAAAAGAAGAGACAATCGGTGCGAGCACTAGAAACTAGGAAACATTGTTGAAGGGAAATGAAAATTGCTGTTGCAGGTGTGCTGGGGGTGGATGAATGAAAATGAGCCGATATTTTGGGATGTTTTCGCCACCCGATGCAGAGTACAGTCCTTGTATTGTTTCTTTCTTGCTCTTGGACTCACAAACCCTCGTGTGTAAAGGGTTTTGTCACAATCACACTACATGGGCGTTGGGAACCCACCGATCAAGATGTTTGTTGGAGTGTACTGACAGATTTGAACCCTTAACCTCTAATAGCGCCCGCTCTTTTCCCGGTGTAACTACACAACACATGTGGATGACTTATCGGCCCTTAAGGCCCACGCTGCACTGTAGCTCAGGCATGCTGTGATACATGACGCACAGATGAGAAACAGAGGGGTTTAATGTGATAACGCTCTGGGATTTATGGGACCTTCCCTCTGCCGTCAGGTGATCATGGTAACAGGGGACCACCCAATCACGGCCAAGGCCATCGCTAAAGGTGTGGGCATCATCTCCGAGGGCACCGAGACGGTCGAGGACATCGCCGAGAGACTGAACATCCCTCTGAGCCAAGTTAACCCCAGGTGTGTGTGTATCTGCTGCTCTTAAAGCTCATCGAAGCACCCACTAAAGATGTTGTGGTATTATGTGTCAATCTGTTCGGAGGTCATGCTAAAACAGGCAGACATTGCCAATTCCTTTGGGTCATGGCCTACGCGGCAGCTTAAAAGATTACGATTCATATGTCAACCGAAGTTGTAAATCTGTCAGACTAACATTAAGATGTAACAAACAGAATCAGCAGAAATGGTATAATATTGTTAGCTGTGCCAAGAGGTTAAGAAAGAGATCATTTCACTATATTCAGTAGACAGCTGGTGTTTAAACTGGAGTGTTCAAAAGAGTGTGATTTATTGGAAATATGCTCGGGCCAAAAAAAGGAGGAGATATAAGTTAAGACATCTTAGAGCATCGGAATGAGAATATTAATATTCCCCAAAATGTTACGACAGAAAGAATGAAAACGTCTATTTTGTGCCTGTGTGTGTGTGTGTGTGTGTGTGTGTGTGTGTGTGTGTGTGTGTGAGCGCGAGAGAGAGAAACAGACTTGAGGAGAAAGCAAGAAAATGTCAACTCCTTTGCATAACGGTCCCCGGTGTCACTGACTCCTTACTCTGTGTGTGTGTGTGCGTGTGTGTGTGCGTGCGTGTGTGCGTGCGTGTTTGCCTTTGTGTTTCCCAGGGATGCCAAGGCTTGTGTGGTGCACGGCTCGGACTTAAAGGACATGAGCACCGAGTACCTTGACGACCTGCTGAGGAACCACACTGAGATAGTGTTCGCTCGCACCTCCCCTCAGCAGAAGCTCATCATAGTGGAGGGCTGCCAGAGACAGGTCAATGGACAGGAGTGTGTGTGTGTGTGTGTGTGTGTGTGTGTGTGTGTGTGTGTGTGTGTGTGTGTGTGTGTGAGAGAGACTGTGTGTTTGGGTCTTGTTGAGAGCGTACAGCTGAATAGCAATGTGTGTTTATATGTTTGGATGTAACCATGTGTGTGTTTGTGATAACGTCTGAATGCTTGAATGTGTTTGTTTACTTAAGTGTGGAGGAATGATTGAGTGCATGTGTGTGTGTGTGTCCCTGCCATTTAAGGCTGAATACAGTTTACTGTGTGTGTAACTCTTTGTGTGTGTTTAAGCCATTTGTTAGTGCAGGAGGTTGAATGGATGAATACAGGCTTTTGTGCATGCGCGTGTGTATGTTTGGATGCGTGTGCATGTTTGGATGCGTGTGTGCATGTTTGGATGCGTGTGCATGTTTGGATGCGTGTGCATGTTTGGATGCGTGTGTGTATGTTTGGATGCGTGTGCATGTTTGGATGCGTGTGCATGTTTGGATGTGTGTGTATGTTTGGATGCGTGTGTGCATGTTTGGATGCGTGTGTGCATGTTTGGATGCGTGTGTGCATGTTTGGATGCGTGTGTATGTTTGGATGCGTGTGTGCATGTTTGGATGCGTGTGTGCATGTTTGGATGCGTGTGTGCATGTTTGGATGCGTGTGCATGTTTGGATGCGTGTGTGCATGTTTGGATGCGTGTGTGCATGTTTGGATGCGTGTGTGCATGTTTGGATGCGTGTGCATGTTTGGATGCGTGTGCATGTTTGGATGCGTGTGTGCATGTTTGGATGCGTGTGTGCATGTTTGGATGCGTGTGTGTATGTTTGGATGCGTGTGCATGTTTGGATGCGTGTGTGCATGTTTGGATGCGTGTGTGCATGTTTGGATGCGTGTGTATGTTTGGATGCGTGTGTATGTTTGGATGCGTGTGTGTATGTTTGGATGCGTGTGTGCATGTTTGGATGCGTGTGCATGTTTGGATGCGTGTGTGTATGTTTGGATGCGTGTGTGTATGTTTGGATGCGTGTGTGCATGTTTGGATGCGTGTGCATGTTTGGATGCGTGTGTGTATGTTTGGATGCGTGTGTGCATGTTTGGATGCGTGTGTGTATGTTTGGATGCGTGTGCATGTTTGGATGCGTGTGCATGTTTGGATGTGTGTGTATGTTTGGATGCGTGTGTGCATGTTTGGATGCGTGTGTGCATGTTTGGATGCGTGTGTGTATGTTTGGATGCGTGTGTGCATGTTTGGATGCGTGTGTGTATGTTTGGATGCGTGTGCATGTTTGGATGCGTGTGTGCATGTTTGGATGCGTGTGTGCATGTTTGGATGCGTGTGTGTATGTTTGGATGCGTGTGCATGTTTGGATGCGTGTGTGTATGTTTGGATGCGTGTGTGCATGTTTGGATGCGTGTGTGCATGTTTGGATGCGTGTGTATGTTTGGATGCGTGTGTGTATGTTTGGATGCGTGTGTGCATGTTTGGATGCGTGTGTATGTTTGGATGCGTGTGTATGTTTGGATGCGTGTGTGTATGTTTGGATGCGTGTGTGCATGTTTGGATGCGTGTGTGCATGTTTGGATGCGTGTGTGTATGTTTGGATGCGTGTGTGTATGTTTGGATGCGTGTGTATGTTTGGATGCGTGTGTGTATGTTTGGATGCGTGTGTGCATGTTTGGATGCGTGTGTGCATGTTTGGATGCGTGTGTGCATGTTTGGATGCGTGTGCAGGTCCATTTTCACTATATTGTTGAACACGAGTGCATATCTGTAAAGCATATGAACTATACAGTCATATATTACTCCTATAGCCTATATATGCCTGAATGTTTAGTATATGCTCAGCATTCGTGTGTGAGTGGTTGACATTAGACGTGTATGCACTTGCACACAGCCCCATATATTGAGATCATGCTACCATACACCCTTGACTTATTCACTCTCGCCCTGTGTGACTGAGTGATCGCAACTCAATTCCATTTTTTCGTTTAATCTCCCCAGAGCTGCTTTGAAAAGACATTATTAAGACAGACGGGGGGGGGGGGGGGGGGAAGCTTAGACCATAGTACTTATCTTTCTCTTCTTGACACTTTTTGTTTTTCCGGTCCTCTGCGGGGTGCAGGGGGCGATCGTGGCCGTGACGGGCGACGGCGTCAACGACTCGCCGGCCCTGAAGAAAGCCGACATCGGCGTTGCCATGGGGATCGCCGGCTCTGATGTGTCCAAGCAGGCGGCTGACATGATCCTGCTCGACGACAACTTCGCCTCCATCGTCACCGGAGTGGAGGAGGGTGAGTGGAGGGGAAATAGTGAGAGAGACAGAGTGGAGGAATGAAAGAGGATAAATGAGCCAGAGAGAAAACAGAGGGAGGTGATTTAAAAAGTTTGAAATTAAAACATTTCTGCCAGCGAGCTCCTTTGTCATCTAGAGACTGGAGATAATTAGTGAATAACTAGAGTTGAAAATGTGATATGAGTATCATTGTGGCTTTCACACAGTATTCAACAGAACTGTAGACGTGGAACAGGAGTGGATGTGGTCACCGTGATGTCTCGCGTTGTTTGTGGACTGACGTTATGAAGCAGTACAGTCCTGTCAGTCACAGTAAGGCTGCAAAAAATGGAGCATCATTTACTAAATGAACATCATGTTGTGTTGAAGAAGACTTGAAACTAAAGATTGAGACCATGAACTCATGTTTCCAAGTTTATTCAGGTAATTTATCAAATGACAAGTAGGGCCATGTTCTTATAGACTTCTATACAATTGGACTTATTTTTGCAACCAGAGGAGTCGCCCCTAAAGTGAGGCACTTCCACATTGGCTTCACTTTTCTGAACCTGTCTGTATTGTGACGAGTTGAGGGTGGCCTCTGACAAGCCTCTGACAAGCCCTCAGGACAGCTCTACTTCTTCGTCCTCTCGTGTTGGACTGAGGGCAGACTGGACGCTACAGCGACTCACTGTCGCCTCTCAGGGTACAAGTAGTATTACAAGACAGGACGGGCTGAGGCTCGTGGTTTGCGTCTGCAAAACAATACAGACGTCTTTGACATAACGTCAACGCTGTAACCTCTTCACACTCTGAAAACATTGTTTAATTTAGTTTCAAGCTCAAATTCTGTCCAGATCCTCCACATCGAACCTTTAAATCTTGACTGACTTGAGACGTGACCTCCTAAAGACTCGTTTACAGATGAGATTTTAAAGGAAAGTTATTCAGGTCTCAGGTTTTGAACTGGTAAAAACTGGGACAATAAAAAGCAATAAGACGGCAACTAAGTGGGGTCTGCATATTTTATTTTCATGCTTAAGTAATGAAAGGACTTGGTCTCACTCAGCTAACTCTGACAACAACTTTGAAAGTAAGGGAAATATTCAAACGCTGAACTTGAATCTTGACCTGTAATTCCCTTATTAAGACTTGTGAAGGGAAATTGCTCTGCCCTCAAGGACTGGACTTGAGTTACTCTGACAGATTTGAGATGTGACTCGAGGCTTGCCACAAGAGACTGGTATTTAATTAAAGTGTGTGTGTGTGTGTGTGTGTGTGTGGGGGGGGGGGGGTGCTAATAAGGTCTGAGAAAAAAAAACCACATTAGTTATGTGGAAATGCTGACACAGCAGTCAAAGTCACTTTTTATTTCAGCCAGTCTGGGAAATTAACTTAAACACGGTGAAGCGTCATAAGACGATATGGTGGTGGGTGACCGATGTCCCATCCAAAATCCACACATGTGCCCTGATAATGTATCTGTACACGCGTACCTTGCATCCTAAAGGAGAATCGTTTCTCTTCCTTTCATTCCTGATCGCTGCAGGTCGTCTCATCTTTGACAACTTGAAGAAGTCCATCGCGTACACGCTGACCAGTAACATCCCAGAGATCTCGCCCTTCCTCCTCTTCATCTGCTTAAGTGTTCCTCTTCCTCTGGGAACTGTCACCATCCTCTGCATCGACCTGGGCACTGACATGGTGAGCTTGGGGGGGGGGGGGAACGAACGCTTCCCTCTCTTTGTTCAGTCCTTCAATCCCTTTGTAGACATGCTGACAATAGTGTTCTTGCATTATGTTAATCAATATGTTTGACTAAATTCCTGAAAAGTTACCACTTTATAGATGTGTAGAAAAAATCCAAACTATCCCTTTAAGTGTGTAACGTACTAGCTGTACACTCGTTTGAGCTTTTTAGGCAACTTTCTCTACACCTACTCAGTTTACAGAAGTTTCACAGGAGAGCGTGACAACAAAACGTACGGTTTTTATTTTTTGGGTTGTATTCCACAAGCGCTTTCAAGTGTTCAAAGCTAAATTGTTAGCTGATTCTAGTGATTCGTCTCAATGAGCGGATGCTAATTGTTAGCATGTTGCACGGCTACGGGGAAGCTAGAGGAGACATTGAGGAAACTCCGGTTAATATCGTGTGTGGAATATGAGCGCCCGAAGGTAAAAAGAACAAAACATTTGGTTTAATTTGTTCTTTCCGTTGGTGGGAGAAATTTGCTTTTGGCTCACCGCCCGACATCCATTTGTTGGCGCCGAACAAAGGCCGGGTGACGCTCACATACAGATTTACATTTCACAGCTCTGCCATTTCCAGATGCCCGTCTCTCCATTGTATTTTCCAGCAGCGACAAAAAGAGTTGCTGGCACGCCGCTTGCCTGAGGGGCGTAATCCATCATTGCGAAAGAAAGGAAGCGCAGGATGAATATATTCAAAAAGGACTTGTTCTGTTGTGTTCATTACTGGAACTTTAATTTGTCCTGCTCTCAGCCACCAGACAGTAACATGCGGCTGAAACTGGTTCTTATACATCCCAGTGTGCCGAAAGCAAAAAACCCGTAGTAATGAGGTGCAGGCACCATGATGGCCTCATATCCAACTGCCAAGAGGCATTGTATGTCCCCAAAGGTTAAAGATGTAGAGACGAGCAGCTGGCTAACTTTGCTAATAAAGCTGTTCCACTTATTTCACCCAGGTGACATCAAAGATCAACTTCTTTGGGTTTTTTTAGCGGCGGGACAGATTTCACTAATATTGACTGAAACTGTCTGAGATCACAGGGACAGTGCATTCCTTATTGGCTGGATTTCTCTTCAAAGATGTGATGATTGAAGTCTAAAAGCACCGTATTTGTTTTGCATATAAAAACACTTCCCTTCAAAGTAACACGTCTTTAAGAACCGCTGGAGTGAACAGCTGGATGTCTGCTTTGAAGAGCAGGACTAAAAAACTGAAGAAAATATTTAAATATTCAATAAAGTACCTAAAAAGTGTTTATAGTACAGTACACAAGTATAATTAGAAATGTCCCCATGGCTGCTGCCGAGGTTGTTCACAGCTTGTTAACAGCTTAGTTCAACTCCAGGCAACAGGCTTGAGGGCTCTGCTGAGATGCAGCAGTGACAAGCAGCACTTGGAGTCTGCGATGATTATTTTTAGCAAGCGGTGCCATGTGGAAAAGGGACGGCTGCAAAAGATGTTGATCAAAGCAGGATGTGGCACACTTAAGAGTGCTTCACATTTGGATATATTGCGCACAGACACACTCGCACTGTTAGAGGTGTTAAAAAAAAGAAAAGAAAGGATCAATGCCAAGCTCGGTCGCATCCTTCTCCCTCTCCCTGTCTTTCAGGGTCAGGGGAGGGTAACGCCAAAACCAACTGGCTTTGTACACCGCAGAGCATGTGTTCAGCTTCACACAGTGCCAAGTCGCCGCCTCAAATCCCACCTAAGTCGCAGAGATAGCCTGCCCTAAGTCACACATATTGCGCCGGTGCTTACCTGGTAAAACCAGCCAATATAAGATCTTTATTACGTGCAGAGACCTTTCCACCCCGCTACTTTATGAGCGCCTTGAAATTCACGATCAGTCTCTCTGCTCTTGTCTCCTCTCTCCGCCTCTCTCTCTGTCACTGTCGCTGCTTCTTTTCTTTCTTTTTTTTCCCGCCTCCTTGCCCTTTTTCTGTCTTTCCTCTCCTTCCACACGGTGATTGAGTGCTGAATTATATCAATGGTGATGTGTCTAAGGTACCCCGTGTCTGGCGCTCTCGTCGCGCCTTTGTGCCGTTGCCACCAAGACAAATTCCTGAACATTTATTGCAACAGGGCGAATAATGTGAGCTGATTCTGTGCTGTCCTCCCACCGCCTCCAGGTCCCGGCCATCTCATTGGCGTACGAGACGGCGGAGAGTGACATCATGAAACGCCAACCGAGGAACCCCCAAACAGACAAGCTGGTCAATGAACGCCTCATCAGCATGGCGTACGGACAGATAGGTTTGTCCTCTCGTGGCTCATAACCTCTTTGGACCGCAGCTCTTAAACCCGGATCACTGGGACAGGCTTCGTGTAGGGAAGTTATGGTTATAATAAACAGGCATAAAGACAATAAATATTGACATCTATCAGAGATCTTGGTATTTCTTACTGCCTTTGTAACATAACTTTTAAGGACAGTCAGGATAGACTCTCGTGATTTTCCTCTTAATTATTGTGACATTTACAGCAAATTGAGAGCATGCAGCTATGTTCTACTTCTTGGTCGCGTTGCAGTGTTTGGAGCCGCTCTTGAATGCATGCTTTTTATCTCTGGTTTTATATGCTTTGGGAATTGTGAAACTCAAAGGCTGGCCCAATTTTATGGGCCGTTAAATAGGTCAAAATATGGCAGGGCTTCACTGGATGGCATACAATTTGAAGCCGAACACGTTCCAAACAGCCAGAAACTCCCATCGACTCCCATGTTTCTTCCAGGAAGACCACCACTGGGGGGGGGGGGGGGGGGGGACTTTTTCAGGTCACATCAAATTACATTTACAATCCGCTGATCTGTCATTACAGCTTGAAGTCCTGAAGCATCGACAGTGAACTCAGTCTAACCGATGATCTGATTTAGAGTGACACGCAACGACAGAGTTCCGACACTATAAGCGAAGTAGAAGTAACAGCATCCTAAAAACAGATGCAACCAGCTGTGGGATCCAATACCCACAGTACCAGACTGTTTAGTATGCCAGGAACAAAAGATTTAGTATGTCCCCAGACATAGCATGTCAAATGCAAACATAGCAGCGTGTTCTCCTGCATCCGGGTGCATTGTACAGTATGCAAGCCTGCATGCTTGTCTGGCTGTTCTCACCCAGAATCCTTTGTGCAGCAGATATCTGATCGAGACGGTCAGAGTTCGAGGTGCGCTGTTATGATGCAGTGGTTTGTCTCAAACGAATGCATACTGCATGCACAAGTGCTTGCTTCGTAAGGGCAGCTGCAGTACGTAGCAAAGGTAAATATTTAAGAAGTACTCGATTGGGAGCGCAGTGCAATCTTCTCCTTCTGAGATAAAGATGTTAACGTCTATTAACACAAACACTGGGTTTCATTTCAGCGGGATAGTGAACGAGAGGATTACGACGCATTGCCTCCATCCTTGATCAGGTGGAGGTTTAGTATATGTTGAAGACTTTAGCTCTAAAATAAGATGTCCACCATGTTGAAAATGTTACGCCCACTCTGACAAAACAGCATTCTCAAACATGAAATTAAAACTCACTCCCGGCTATTATTGCAGCCCTGAGCTGTCTGGAGCCATTGACCAGAGGGAGGAAGACGTAATCACTTGTGCTGCTGTTGAACCAATATTAAGTGCACAGCAGGTGGACTGAGGCTGAATGTCCAGAGTGTCAAAAATAAGCACTTTCCAGGACAATTAATTTGTCACATTTTGGTATAACTCCTGTTAATAAGTGATGCAAAACATTGGCCCACCAGCGTTATTAGTGCTGCTGTCAAAATAGCTTTTGCCAAACGACACTCATTATCTATAAATCTTGCTGTTTTCCTACTTACTCTGCAATAAAACTGCCCCTATTGCCACACTGTGATGGGATGCAAGAGATGAGTAAAATAATCCAATGGCACACAATTTACTCAATGGTGTTGCAGCCAACCATCCATTACTGTAGTCATTTAGACACAATTAATGTGATGACTGTTTAAGCAGCACTGAGTGTCTTCAAAATACCACACAAATAAAATGGGTAGCATCTCATTCTACAGTTCAGACATGTTCCAATCAATTCTTCATAGCTTGCTGGTTTTATTTCGTTGGTATACACTTCTAAATGCTTTTGTCAATACACAGCAGGTCCAGCTGAAATGCATAATATATATTTTTTTCCTACAGACAAACATGCAGTTCAACTGCAGTTATGAACTCAACACGAATAGCTAAACTCCAACGAAAATAACTGAACAGAAATGAGTGTCCATTTTCCCTAAACTAGCACCAGATGACATGGTTCTTCACAAGAAACCTATTAAGAAAATTATTAGGAAATTACAGATCCGTAAAATTAAGTCTCGCTATAAAATGTGACATAATGTTTCAGTCGCTCACTGAGAACAGATGAATAGACGACGTTTGGACTTTTGATCCCTTGGCACATGTTTTGTTTTTGGTTTCCAGGGATGATCCAGGCTCTTGCTGGTTTTTTCACCTACTTTGTGATTTTGGCTGAGAACGGCTTCCTCCCAATAGACCTGCTGGGTATCCGCGTCAGATGGGACAACCGCGAAGTCAACGACGTGGAGGACAGCTACGGGCAGCAGTGGGTGAGGAGCGGGGACAAAGACAAACCGGCACACCCCGTTGAATATTCCCATGCCCGCGCAGGAATGAATACAATCTGTGTTTCAACCTTGCAGACCTACGAGCAGAGGAAGATCATCGAATTCACCTGCCACACCTCCTTCTTCATCAGCATCGTTGTTGTGCAATGGGCTGATGTCATCATCTGCAAGACCAGGAGGAATTCCCTCTTTCAGCAGGGCATGAAGTAAGTGAGGGAGAGTAAAAGATGGACGGAAGGTTGTAAAGATCAGGGCGTGTAGCTGGGAAGGCAGATTCTCCTTCAAATCAGTCATTTGTGACTGTCACATTTTTTTGAAGATTTCCGTTGAGTGTTTTTGAATAGTTTGAACCTCTTCCTCTCCTTTTCTTGTGTTCAACAGGAACAGGATCCTGATCTTCGGTCTGTTTGTGGAGACTGCCCTGGCCGCCTTCCTCTCCTACTGCCCTGGAATGGACATCGCCTTGCGCATGTACCCCCTGAAGTACGCTCCGCAATATTCTCCACCGAACCAAAGAAATAACCTCTTTTAAAGACCTGATCGGCTGCCATTGGCCTGTCACTCTCGGCTTCACATGAAGCCTGTGATCTTCCTAAACACCACGTTGTTATCCTAAATATTCAAAAAATGTCCGCCATGAATTGAACAATTTGCACTCTGCCCCTGTTGTATCTCTCTCTTCCTCTCAGGCCCATGTGGTGGTTCTGTGCCTTCCCATACAGTCTTCTCATCTTCATTTATGATGAGGTCCGTAAATTTATTCTGAGGAGGAGCCCCGGAGGTAAGCAGTTATTAAGAGAAGCCAAGATTAAAATGGTTCAACCGTCTTTGTCTCGTTAATAAGCTGAAAGGGGGAAAACGTGATGGTGTACTGATTGACGCCCCTGTAGCTCAGGAACCACATGTGGCGTTTTCTATCAAGACCTTTTCTCCCGTCCTCTCCAGACCTCTCCTGTCCTTATATACACATGTTTTAAAAAAAAAGTAGGCTGTCCACTCCTTGAAGGACACACTGATTGACAAAGTCGCCACGGCTCTGGTCTGCTGATCTGACATGAAGTATCCCAGCATGCATTTGACAGATGGTGACAAGCAGTCGAAGATCAAGTTCAATGTCAGTCGAAACGAGCACAAAAACAAAAGATATAAAAACATCATAGAGCTGCTTTGAACGGAGATCAAAAAGGAAAGTACAGGTAGCAATTTTACAAAACAATGTTGGCAGTAATTATGGATGATTATTGATGACAATGTGAGCTTTAACTTTGATGTAATGCTGAAAACATGGATTTAAAAACATGGGTTTGCAACCCTGTTGGCCAGCTGTCATGTCAACATCTCTTTCATTTTTTGTGCAAATTTTGCAATTTGCATAGTGTTTCCTGGCAGTTTGACATTTGGCTATTGTCATTTTTCTTTCTTGCATGTATTATAAAGCAGTAACTGTGATATTTTTAATTTAAAACGTATTATTAACCCCTTGCTTAAACCAATGCAGCTGAACACTATCAGGCTTCCAGCAAGCCAATCAATGCTGAACCATCCTCCAGCTCTCAAAGCTGCAGCCTCCGTAACACTCGACTGATTACTGTTTGTCTTCCAGGTCTGACTCCTGACAACAGAGCATGCAAATGCACTGCTGTCTGGCACTTTGCTCAGGAATTCAGTTTCACAAATGGAGCGTAAAATCACGGCAAATAAACGAGACAACATTCACTGGTGAAAAATCACACATGGCCGAAACGTGATCAGATTCTTGGGCCAAAGGCTGCATCTGCACTCGATTTAAACCAAAGTCCTTAACTATAGAGGTCAACCCTTTTAAAAATATACCCTGCTAATGAGCAGACGGGTGAAAAACACAAACCACTTCTAATTTTGTTGACGGAAGCAGTCAAGCAGTATAATCATGGATTATTGCAAACACGTTTAGTGATTCTTCTTCTTGCCTTGCTGACTGTTTTTGATAGTTCAGTGTTATTTGATGGTTTATGTTATTTTGATAGTTAAATGTTATTGTTTATTGTTGAATGTTATGCACCTTCCGCCACGACAAATTCCTTGCAGGTGAAAATTTGCTTGGCAATAAAAGGTAAAAAATAGCAACCCGTAGCAGCAGGTGAACTACAACATGTCGGCAGCAATCTGTGTGGACTCAGACAACTCTGTGAACATGTGTTAACCTTGCACCAGCAAAGAGATTATACCTGTCCAACAGCTAGAGAAACAGTCGAGAATGATGAGAAAGGAAATTAAAGCAGGCCGATGAAGGCTCTTGAGATATGCCCAAAAAAGATCCTACACATGATATGGACACACTTCAACGGCTCCGAATCTGTTCACTGCCCCGGCGTTTTCGGCTGATGGGGGCCAAGACATTGTGAGACAAATACAATTCATCGTGACAGCTAATCATTTCTGTTAATCTCCGTGTCACGGGCTGCTGATCAGACTCTTAGAGTTAGAAGGGGATTCATTTGGAAATGTACAGAGACAAAGACAACGAGATGAATACAAATAGAGCGATACGGAAGGTTATTATGAAAACGGCTCGCCTGTCATTTTGGTCTCTGACACGTTATCTCTCTCTTTCTCTCTCTCTCTTCCAGGTTGGGTGGAGCAGGAGACATATTATTAACATTCAGAAAATGTCGATTTGAGTTTGCGTGTCTGTGAGAGCGCGTGCGTATGCGTACATGAGATATCGTGCGTGCTTGTGGAGGTAGAACTGTGTGTCTGTGTGTGTGTGTGTCAGTTGTAATATTGCATGGATCAGTTCACAAATCTGATTACCATAAGAAGAAATACTGCTGAAAATAGGCTTTTGATTGTGCTTTGAGTTTTCCCTCGGTGGTAAGGCACACCTACAGCATGTGCCTTAGATGAACTGTTACCAAAGGCTTACAGAAGAAGAACAAATGTCACTCATGAGATGTACCAAGTAAAATCTGTTCCAAAATATTCCTGGCCATCGTTTTGTTATTCTGTGATTTTGCGGTCATCCTGTTTGGGAGAAGATATTAAACAAGTCATCAATGTGTAGGATGCCACATGTGTCAATAACTGTAACGTTTTCCACACCACTAGATCTGCCTTTAATAATCATTTGAATGATACATCAGGT
Organism: Lycodopsis pacificus; assembly: GCA_028022725.1. NCBI lineage: Eukaryota > Metazoa > Chordata > Actinopteri > Perciformes > Zoarcidae > Lycodopsis > Lycodopsis pacificus. Next base: position 22,740,337 of record CM051700.1, on the reverse strand, counting down.
TCATGTTGCACTTTTTTAAAGTTAAAGACGCTTCACTGTAGAATAAAATGAGAAAAATGTAGAAAGAAAACATGCAGTAAAACTCAAAAGATGACAATAAAATGAAACAGAAGATCAGACGAAAATGATGTCTGGGACATTAAGCAAGCACCTCTTAGGAAGTGGGAAAGGTGGGTTTTGAGAGCCTTCTTTGAACGATGATAATGTGGGTGCATTTTTTATGTGGTTTGGTGACGAGTTCCAGCGAGGGGGGGGGGGGGGGGCGACGTCCGAAACACCCTGCAACCCCAGGTGAGGTGCTCGGTCCTAGAGACTCGCAGGAGGTTGGCATCAGCAGACCTCAGGCATCGGGAGGGGGCGGGCTGGTGGAGGAGCTCGGGGAGGTAGGGAGTAGGTTGTTGAGGGCCTCGTAGGTGCTGAGTAGAATCTTGAAGTTCATCCTTTCACCGTGAGACAGCGGAGGTCATGGAGGACTGATGGGGTGATGTGATCACTTGAGAGGTACTGGTCAGTAGGCGGACGGCAAAGATCTCTACTGGAGTTTATGAAGTACGTTGTTTGTGGTACAATATAAGATACTGTTGCAGCAGTACACCATGGGTGACAGGAACTATGGTTGATTTAAAGTTGTTGCTTGAGATGAACTGATGTCTGTCAGAGAGGTGGGACTGGAACCAAGAGAGGGCAGAGAGGGGATTTGAGGTGTGTGATGAGTGTGGAACGGTTAATGGTTGCATGTAACTTTATCAGTGAATGATACACAGGGCCACACCAAAAATCAGGAAAATCGGCAAAGGCAATCATACAGCATCAGCGTATATGCCAGCCAATAAGTACAGTAACGAGAAAATACCAAAGATATGACTGAGGTACTTTAGAAACTGTGTTGCCATTACATAGTTCACCGGAGAGAACTGACATGTATTTTTCAAGTGTAAAATGCCTACAGAATTCTTTAACACCCACATCAAAAATGTTATGCATTTATGTAAAGAACTCGTCCAATTTATCATTATTTTAAAATGAATACTGGTATCTCCCTCAAAAATCCAGTACCAGTCAGGCTCTGCCTGCGCTCATATCTTCCTGATCCCATCATCCATTATGTATGTCCTTGTGTCTTCCAGTCACTGGACACTCGTTACCTTACTGTCAAAATCGGCAACAACAAAAAATCGGCAGGCAGCGGAGCATTTCAGAAGCAATGTCAACTCAAAAGCAATGTCAAAACTATTCTAAAATGTTAGAGGGGTTTTAACTCTCATGTAACCAACCGTGTCTAATTTGAGTCCTACGTGGGCTCTTATATTATACCTTATGCAACATTAATATGGGACCAGGCCATTGGGAACTAGTCGAGGGCTGCTTCTGGGCATCATTAACCTGTTTAATATCTGGATGAGTGTGTGTGTGGCTCCTTTAAATACTTATACATTTATTTTTCCCAGACAGTGTAAATGGGTGTTGCTGCATGTTCTCCTATGTTTACATCAACAATTTTATTGTTGCGTGGCGTGAATATTAAAATTGTGAGTCCATCTTTGAGTTGGGTTGAATAAAATTTTTTGTCATCTAAAGATTTTCTTTTGAGATATAAAAATAATAATAATACATTTTATTTGTATAGCGCTCCTTAAAGGGTACTCAAAGACACTTTACATGGTAAAAACAGAAACAATAAAAGCAATTACAATATAAACAAAATAGATGATATAGAAATATTTTCATTATTGATAAATGTTTGGTCTATCCCATAGGATAAAGGAAAGCAGAAAATCCTCACAACCAGAGAATGTGTGAGAATGTTGCTATAAATATGACTGATTATTCAAAATACTAAAGTTTTAAATGTTTGCTGATCAATTAACGGATGAATCAACAAGGCTAAACGTTTCAGCTCTAAACTCATCTACAGCAATAATAATATTATCATTATTAATAATAATAACAATAGTAATTGTTGGAATGCTGTTAAGCATTCCAACTATTGTTCTTCGAATCTTTATTCCACTATTTCTTCCGTCCCCCGTTTCGTCGGCACGCTTCTTCTCCTTCATATTTTAAGCTACAGAAACCGTTCAACTCTCAAAATGTTCAGCTTTTTCAGCAGAGGGGTGCTATATCTCTTCATATTTCTAACCTTTAAACTTTTTGAATTATCAAGCTTTTAGCAACTTTTTTTTGAATGGGTTTCAATGGAGAAGATTTTCAAATCCTCTTAAACTGCTTCAACTTTCAAATCCTTCAACTTCCTCATACTTTCAGCTACAGACACCATTTCAACTTTCAAATGTTGAGAAAACCCTGAACTATTCGCGGGACATACAGCTTTCTGATATCTTTTAAACTTTTTGAACTGCAGCAATTTAACTTTTATGATTTTTCAGCCCTTTTCTGACTTTATAATGGGTGTGTATTGCGCAGCTTAGAGTGCTTGAATTTCTGAGTATCCTTAAACGCCTCATCTTACCTTCACTACGGAACAAACCAGGCCTCCCCACATTGTTATCTGAGTCATTGACCGGTAAGTAGCACAATGTGCTTCTATACTCAACTTTAAAAATGAAGCTTCCACATTTTACAAGTGGTTTCTAACTCAAACAGGGTTCACAATAAGCAAGAAGAGTAAACATTTTCCCGGTGAACCAAAGACAAACTGTATTGTTGTTAGCATAGCTGCTAACGTTCGTCATACGGCTCCTTCCGGTTTAGTACGGGACTATAAACTGTTCATAGTCTCGCTTCGTGTTGTAGTGCGAGCTCGTAGCATGAACGGAGCCAATTATACTCCATGTGCTGTGCGCTGCATTATTCTCAGAAACGCCAGAGGGCGAAAAAACGAAATGAACTGTGAAGAATTAAAAAGACGAGTGAAGAATGAAGTCATGTAACGGCTGTGCAGCTGACGTGCATGATGCTAGACCAGAGATTAGTTCACTGATCGGTTTCACACAAAGCTAAACCATACGACAATCTGAGACTTTCTTGACTTGCAAAATAAATATTAAATTCACAAACATATGTGTAATTCATAGCACAATTCAAACTGGATGAAATAAACATTTATCTCTCGCCGTTAAAGTAAAGTCCCACAGGACACTGTAAAGGGCGTGACTTCATCTCTCTATTAAACTGACAATAAACCACTAAGCTAATTAACAGGTTATTTCTAATGTAAAACGAGTCTTTTTCATCAAACTATCCTGACAACAATATGTTTGCTGTGGTAACATTGCAGTCAGAGTGTTTTATAACTGTTAGTTTTACCAGCAGCTAAAGCTGTTCAATTATTATTCTGGCCACTTTATGTGTCAATGTGTAAATCTGTAACAGAAAGGGACCAATAGACATGATTATACACACGCTTTGTGATCTTGAATTAGACCTTAATGTACAAATAACCTTTGTTCATATAATGCTGATAGTATCGTTCTGTAGTAATCCACTAATATAATGCAGGCCCTATAGGAACATGACTTTATATATTCAGTATACAGAGACATTAGATAATCCATTATTAGTCCACAGTGAGCCCTCACATAGAGCTGAGATGGAGCTGTTTCCCTGCTGAAAATGCGTTGGAATGCTGAAAACTGAAATGAATTGCAAAAACATTGCTGAAAATAGATATCCAATTCAAAAACAAGTGCAAAAAGCTTAATAATTCAAAAAGTTTAAAGATTACAAATATGAAAAGTCATATCACACCTCTCCTGAAAGAGCTGAACATTTTGATATTTGAACTGTTTCTGTGGCTTAAAATAATTCCATCGGTAGTGATATTTGTTGTAGTAGAAGTTGTAGTCGAAGTATCAGTAATTAGAAGAAGAAGTAGTGGAAGTAGTACTATCAGTAGTCGTAGTAATAGCTGTAATAGTGGTCGTAGTATTTAATATAACAGTAGTAGTAGTAGAATAAGTAGTAGTAGTAGTAGTAATAGTAAAGTCAGTTTTTGAAGTAGCAGTAGTAGTAGTACTAGGCAGTAGTAGTAGTACTAGTAGCAGTCGTACTAATAGCTGTAGTAGTATTAGTACTGGTAGTAGCAGGAATAGCAGTAGTAGCAGTTGTGGTATAAGTAATAATAATAGTGGTAGTGGTAGTAATAGCAGTAGTGGTAGTAATACAATTTGATAGCAGTGATGGCAGTAGTAGTAATAGTAGCAACAGCAAAAGTTGAAAAAGACTTGAACATCGAACATTTATTGTCTGGTTGTGTGTACCAGCATATATATTGTTATATATATATAGTTCATTCCACTACTTCTTCTTCTAATTACTGATACTTCGACTACAACTTCTACTACTACTACAACAAATATCACTACCGATGGAATTATTTTAAGCCACAGAAACAGTTCAAATATCAAAATGTTCAGCTCTTTCAGGAGAGGTGTGATATGACTTTTCATATTTGTAATCTTTAAACTTTTTGAATTATTAAGCTTTTTGCACTTGTTTTTGAATTGGATATCTATTTTCAGCAATGTTTTTGCAATTCATTTCAGTTTTCAGCATTCCAACGCATTTTCAGCAGGAAATGCTTTTTCTAGTTATAATAGTTGTTTTAAGCTGACAGTTATTTTATTAAAACTTAAATGTAGTATTTGTTTATATTTATTTCAGCTATATTTATTTACATATTGCAGCTGGAAAGGGGAGAGACAACAGACTGATTTTTTAACAGATTTTTTAAAATGTAAAAGAACAAGTTTATAAATGCGAATGAGAAAAAAGGTGTTTGTGTTCGTCCTCAGCTCACTCTGGCCAAGTGTGACCTTAAAAAGCAGCCATTGACGGTTTCAGATAACGTTAGAGGAGCAACAACATCCGGGACGTCACTTCCGTTCACTTATTGTCAAACATGGCGCTCCTCCTAAGGTCAGTACGTCTGTGCTTCCCTGATGTTTTGGGCTCGGGGGAAGTAGTTTTTTGTCGTTTTTCTGGGTTACCATGTCAAAGCGGAGGAAAACACGCTCGAGTGTGATAATGCTTCGTTTGTTTATTATTATTTATTCAACGTAATATGGTGAAACTCAGCACTAACTGGCGTTAGCTAGCCGCCCAACACTAGCGTTAGCTGTTTCTCGGGCATTTGAAAGCTAGTAAAGAGTGGACTTTGGCTCTTAGTACGATTAATGACGGACTCAAAATGTGTCACTTGCTGCCTTTAACCTTCAAATAGTCGTTGAATGTCTGTAAGCTTCCTAACCGGTTTAGTTTGGGGTTTGCTAACTAACTGACCGAATAGCTAGCTACATTGCTACTCCTTGCCTTTAACAACTATGTAATAACAAAGTAACATGAGAGAGTCAAATGTTGGTCGACACTTCATTGACCTTGTGTGGCTGTTAAATGTGAGCAAAGCGCCTCTCAGGCGTATGAAGCCAGTGTTTATCACGGTGATTAGAAGCGAGTTCATTCCTTCTTTATCACGATAGAGAGCATAGTTAAACAGGCACATTCCTCATCTCTTAGTCTTCTCCTCGATCAGATTGACTTGGGTTTGCCTGAAAGCCACAAAATTGGAGTTGCCATTGTTCTAGTCTCAGTTTAGGGCTGCATAATAAAAGTAAATAAATGGGTGTTTCAGAAATCATGCTGTCAGATATACCACTTTATAATTGCTTCTGTAATGTTGGTTTAAATGTTATTTGTAATATTTACAGTATAGTTTAAAAGATGTAATTAGTTACTGAAATCGTTTGGAACATTCCTACTATTAAAATTGCCCCAGTTAAATTGATGTAGATACTGTATGTTTGTATGATTTTTCTATTTGACTGCAGACACAAACATCCTGATGGCAAGAAAAAGGTTATTTTTAACACTTGTTTCTTGTGTTTAGGACGTTGGCCCGTCAGGGTGTCTGTCTCTCCAGACCACACTACAGTGTCTTCTTCAGACAGTAAGTTGTGTGTGTGAGAAAACGTGGTTCACATAAATACACTGCTACATCTCATATGGGACAGATGCATTTTAAATCCTACTATAAATTGTTGTCCTGTAAACTCATGTACTCAAAGTATTTTTTCTGTCTACAGTGCTGCTCCAATGGGAACCACAGCTAAGGAAGAGATGAACACGTTCTGGGCCAAAAATGCCAAATTAAGCAGACCCATGTCCCCTCATCTCACCATTTACAAGTACGTACTCTATGCCACGCCTCCATTTGTGTTTAATCATTTCTGCGTATTTTTTTCAAAGAAACTACGAACTCTACTGTGGAACATTGTCCAAGTTGAAAACTTCTTCTGTTAGGTGGTTATTATCCTAAAACCTGGAGTCAAGAAAACCTTTTTATTCCGTATGTGCCTTTTTAATCTGACACGAGTTAACTTTCCAGGCTCGATCTTTGATCATTCTTATGCCTAATCTATGTCAGGGCGCAAACTATTGGCTGGTTTTCTGATCTAGTGATTTAAATCATACTCTTTTACCTGTTTTAAATGTCTATGTATAACAGCGTCAGCCTTATTAAATTGTCATTTACTTTCATTTGTAATTTTAATAATACCTCCCCATGGCTTGCTTTTTTTCTTCGTGAGTCTCGACCACTTTGAGTAAAATTGCTGCCTGCAGCTAAAAAAAACATCCCAGAATCCTTTTCTCCTGTCTGTACGATGATGCAACTTGGCAGCTTCGGCCTAACCTGAAACAAAACAGTTTTAAAAATTCAAGCAAAAGTGAGTGAAGGCTCAACGCTTTGAGTGTGTTTCAACCACATACATCTGCCGTCATAGTAAATGTGTGGCCTTGTCTTTGTGCTGCAGATGGTCCGTCCCCATGATGATGTCCATCACATTCAGAGGAACTGGAGTGGGGCTCAGTGGAGGTAACGCATCTGTTTTTTCATTGTCGTCATGACTAAAGTTATAGATATGCTTCTAAATATTGTTCCTTCTGTAGTTATATTCATCCTTAAAATACCCACATTCTTCCACTTTAATAAAAGAAACCAAAAACTGCATGACGATACTATGTGTGGTCTTTTATGTTATTATTATCATACTGCCTCTGTCAGCTTGTGATTGACCCTGAAAATCTCCAGGGCGTTTTAGTCCATCACTATTGATTTCTACTCAGAGTGTTTTACAAACAAAGGTTGTTCAATACAATTCAAGCTTAAAATCATGTCTGAGGCTGGACTGCTAACAGCTTCCATTCATTTTCCCGGTGTAACGGTTGTGACATCGTTCATCAGTGCTTCTGACTTTGATGGATGTTTTGCTATGTCCTGTCTTTCTATCACAGTCCCTCATGTGCTTTATCACTGAGATCCACTCTCTGGCTTCCTTGCAAAGGGGCTGGTAAATCAACAACAAATTTTGGCAATCCCTCGTTATTGTTTCGACAACCTGCCTTTTCAAAGCACTTTTTTGCATTTTGAATTAAAACTCAGAATTAATTTAAACGCAATGCAATGGAGGTTTTATTTTTGTGTTTATGTTGATGTGCATTTCAACAAGGAGCGTCTCCTCCGCCGCGTTGCCTTTAATCATCCGGACCGCACAGAAAGAAGAGCTCAGACAAAACCATTTAGTGCGGTTCATTCAGGCAGCTGCTGGGGAGCCCGTTTGATACAGAACCATTGTTTGGCCTTCATTTAATTTAGTCAGGGGGGGGTCTTCACATAACGGAGACAGTCAGATGTTTAAAAACGACTGGTGGGGTGGTGACTCCTGGAGACTAATCCAGCAAAGAAATACATGTCAGTAACAAGTTTGTCCTTGGCACGTGTTGTATTTCTCACTTATTGTTTTCCTTTTAAAAAGGCTTGCATGCGCAACACCCATTCACACCCGCACCTTGTCCAAGCTCATCACTTCTGTCTGTGTCTAGCTATCTCAGCCTTTGCCTTGGCGGCGCTGGTATTACCGGGAAACTACCCCCACTACCTGGACTTGATCCACTCGCTCTCCGTCGGCCCCTATCTCATTGGGTTGGCCAAAATCTGCCTCACCTTCCCCGTGACCTTCCACACCTTTAACGGCATCCGCCACCTGGTAAGACTTCATTTTATTTAGTTAGTTATAGCGATATGTAGTTTGTCGTTTTTTTTGCCTGATGTATTTTCGATTCTTTGGTACGATGTTGTCATGACCATATCTGATGTAGTGTCTGGATTCATATTAATCTTTTGAAGGGAAACTGACTTTAATGCAGTTTGCTGTTTTTGTCATGTTTGCTCATTTCACTGGTTTGCATAGAGGATTCATAAGATGCTGGTGTTCCTTGTGCTAAATGTTCTCCTCTTTCATTTTGTCTTCTTTGTTTTATTTAAATCAGTGTTGGGACCTTGGCAAGGGCTTCGGACTCCCAGAAGTGTACCGCACTGGCTACACAGTCATCGGTCTGTCCGTCATCACTTCTGTAGCCGTGGCTTTCTTCCTCTGAGCAGACGAGGAGAGGAGAGGAGGGGAGGGAGTCGAAGGGAACATGGACTTGCATTCACTGTGGGAGTTTTGTGTATATGTCGTCGCCTACTGCAGGCACTGTTTCATCAAAATATTAAATAAAGGATTATATTATACTGTATGCGGTACATGTGCTGTGGTGTTTTGTCCCTTGGAATTAATTAAACTCTTGACAGGCTTTGGGGTCATTAAGTGCGGCAAGAGTGCAAAGTGCATGCAAATGTGACCCAGTTCATTTCACGCTTGTTCTCGGTGTATGAACAACAAGCGGCGTCCAAAATTAGACGTGTCCTACATGTTATGTCCTTACGTAACTTATCGACTGGAGCTGTGACGTCGGATTCTTTAATCTCCTCCCTTTGCCCTCAGTGCTCAGTCACTCGCCTGTCAGCCGTCTCTGTGCACCAGAATGTGTGTCTGTGCGTGCAGAGCGGCTGTTTACTGTGGGCTGTCGTTCATATTCTACCTTCTCCACGGCCGCAGCTGCTCCAATACATTTTTTTTTTAACATCAGGAAAGAGAGAGGGGCTGAAATGTGGAGAGGCAGCCCAGTGGTGGAAGCCTTGTGTATGTGTGTGTGTGAACAGGCTCCTCACCGGCAGCCTGCCTCGGGCCTTACCTCCCACCGAGCCACACAGGAGCTACACTGCACCTGAACAGCTTTTGTCCTGCAGTGTGACTAAGAGCAAGCAGTGATGTAATGTCAGATCCAACTCCATTTATATAGGGTACAGTGCCAAGTGCACACGGGGGGAAAAAAAAGCAACTGTAAATGTTGTTGAGGAGGATGCACCCATACTGCTTTGTACCGGCTCGTTTGAGCTAAACGTGCTCTGAGAAACAACGCGACCACGTGGTCTGGTTAGCGTCGGCAAAATCCGTTTATCAATTTGTTACCGGCGGCTCAAAAAGGGGAACTGCTTGTCAACAAAAAATGACATTTTGTTCTATTGGTGGAATGCATCTGTTTGTGAGCCACACGTGTGATCAAAACATATCTCTTCTAGAGCACTCGGCACACTATACTGTATAAACAATAACTGTCAGTGTTTATAAAACACAAGTTCATTTAAAGCTTTTTATGTATAGCTGGTCCTCAGAGCCACATCAGCTCTGATGATGGACCAACAACTCTACATTTAACGGTTGCCAGCTCCGCGTAATTGGCAGTGCAAAAACAACACTTGCAGAATTGCTCTCCGTTTGACTTTTTGTCTGATTGCAGTGAATTTGGCTTCTCGATGATTCCCAACATTGTGTCTAATCCACATTATAGCCTCATTTCCCTCTGAGATCCATCGGACTGTAATTTTCTATTGTGATGGACAGGGAAATTACTCCAACTCTGCAGGGTTTTAAGACTTGATTAGACTTGCTTACAGTCTGCACCAAACCCTGGAGACATATATTTTAATTTGAAGTGTGAAACAGTAGCTGAGGTAAAAACGAGGCCTGTTCCCTGCAAAGAGAGAGCGCTTTGCCTCGTACTTATTGATGCATTCACAATGTAAGATGTTCCGTCGTTTGGTTTTGCACTGATAATATCACCCTTATGATGTTTTGACGAGATAACCCGTGTCTAAGCAATGGGGGATAGACAGCAGGCGCTCTCCCTTCCTCTATGAGGCATGAGAGACTAATGGTTACGCCTCGGCAGCACCCCCTACCGGGCGGCAAATTACCAACCACAGGGCTGCGGTCCTGATGCTGAGGGATGCTGAGGATGATGCACGGGGCTGGGAGGGGGAGTATAAACCCGCTTTTGATCGAAAAAATTGTGGCTTAGTCTCTGTGGCGCAATGGAATAGCGCGCTGGACTTCTAATCCAGAGGCTCCGGGTTCGAGTCCCGGCAGAGATGTTGATGAAAGGCTTTTTGGATGAGCGATGGATTAAAAAGCTGTTGTTTTCTTGCTTCTGCGGCTACAACGAGCCTTACAAGGCTGCTCCGGATCCAGATAGGATAGATAGATATATTTAGTCAGACAGTCTGAGGTGTGTGTATTTCTGCAGAGGCCCAATGCACAGTGCAGCCGAATGTCTTTTTTTTTTTCTCTCACATGGACAAGCCTTTTCAGCGCGCAAAGGTCAGCGCTTCATTATGCAGATTTCAAACGGGCCAAAAGCCTGGTGTAGCAGCCCCGCGCGCTCTTCCATACCAGCCTATACGGGCTTTATATATACGGTCATCACGCAGGCACCGCAGGACAACACAGCGCCTCGTCGTGTGAAAGTCGGTGGACAAGTGTTTCGGCACCGGTCCACTCAATGAAGCCACAGCTAAAGCTTTTCTAATGCAGCGCCAACAACAAAAAACATTTAGCGCCTTCCCCGTCCTCGTATCAAGTGTTTAATGACGCCAGATGCTGCGTTCCGTCTCCCGTTTGGTTCAGAGACTGAACGACTCCGGTTCACGTTGAACATTAATGACTCGCAGGTTGTCTCAAGATGTTTGTCTGCAGACTTTGTATTGAAGTGTAGACTATAACAACAATGTGGCATGTGCAAGTGCAGAATAAGGACTGCTAGTCATTACGTGTTTTTTTGTGTTTTTAATTGAGTGAAATCGGAATGGGGACCTTTCTGGAATCCTTTTTAAAGACCCCTGAAGGTGGACTTAAAAAAAAACATACATTACCCAAACCATGGAAGCCCAGAGCAGCACTAGGCCTACTTATTTAGTTCAGTGTGGAAAGCAGCTGCTTGCTTGAAGATCTCTCAAACGCCCCGACTCTCACTCCTCCCGGCTCCCATGGCTTGTATTATTTTGTATCCCCCCCCCCCCCCCCCCCCTCTGTTTCAGTGTGTCACCACTGATTGGGCTGTCGTGCGGCTGCCGCCATCCATGTTTAACCCCATCATGCCTCCCCACACACAGACCTAATCCGCCAGTAAAACTAATCCTTAATCCTCTCTGGCAACAGAACAGCCCCCCCTCCCTCCCTCCATCCCTTGGATCCTGACTCCCAAACGGTCAGAACTAAAATTGATAAAGTCTGTATGCAAAACTGGTCATTTACAAGGGTATAAACATCATGATGTATCAACGGCATGAGGGTATTCTACAAATGTTGAGGTGATAAGAGATAAATAAGAAAAGTCCCAATAAAGTCATTGTTTAACTCACAGCGGCGTTTTAGGGAGATATTGAAGTTACAATGACACAGAGAAAGTCCCACAACTCCGCTCGGCCAAGGACTCGGTATGACATTACCATATTGCAAATGATCAGGCCTGCGGGCAATAGCAATGGGCCTATCTGCGAGATAGGGATAATAGCTCCATAATATCAATGATAAGAAACATTTCAGGCTACTGAGAACCGTGACAATCCACTTGAGATGACCTCTGCTGCTTCACTTCAGTAGTTTAGTACCGGCCTATGCTACAAGTTAGGAGGGCCACTGGACCTGTACTCGGTATCAAACCTTTGGATGAAGTGAGCAGAGCTATACGGGGGATCCTACAGTAATGTGCCACCACAGGAGATAATAAAATACCATTAAAGTACGATAAGCTCAGTTTAGACTCACTGTGGAGTGTACAGCGGCATTATGGTTATTTCTCACACTTCTCTATCTGATCCATCTCCTCCTTCATGTTGCTCTCAGCCAGTGGGCCCCTGCTCTGGCCCTGTTATCCCGATGGTACGGGCCAAATCGTATTAAAATCCCCTCCCTCCCTCCCTCCCTCCCTTGTCCCCTCCCCTCCCTCTCGTCTTTCAGACAGACTGTTTTTGCTGCAGTGAACGGCAGCCGTGGAGAGAGAGAGAGAGAGCGAGCGAGAGAGAGAGAGAGAGAGACACAGAGATACAAACACAGAGAGAGAGAGAGAGAGTGTGTGTGTAAGAGAGAGGAAGAGAGCGCGCGCGGAGGAAAAAACGCAAGAAAAACAAAGAGTCAGGAGAAGGAGCGAGGAGATACAAAAAAAGTCGATAAAAACAGACTGAGAGAAAGCTCCGGACAAGCGACCGCTGCGCATCAAAGGAGGGACCGTGCTGGGGACCTTTATTGGAGACCAGCGACAACAAAACCAGACTCCGGAGGCGGAATATAACGGTGTGTGCGTGTGTCTGTGTGCGTGTGTCTGTGTGGTTATTACCGTGCATTGCTTTTGCAGTTTATGTTGTTGTCCAGGGTTAGGCTGGAGTGTGTGGGGCGGACAGGAGACACCTGTCAGGGCTGACGCTTCTCCGTCTCCAGGAATGTGTATGTGTGCGCACTCTGGGTAGGTGTATGTGTGTGTGTGTGTGTGTGTGTGTGTGTGTGTAATCTGGTATGCCTGCCCAGGGAGAGAGCGGTATAACCCCCCCCCCCCCCCCCCGTGTTTTATAATTGACTCTGAATATGCGTTTTGTTGTCGGGCTGCTCGCGCGCGGTACCCGGCTCCTCTCCCCCCGGCTCTGTTGGCTCTATCGCGCTGCAAAAAAAAAAAAAAAATCAAAAAAGCACTTCGGAGTATCGAGATATCAACCCAGATATTTCTGCAAGTGCGCGGAGAAGGTGTTGGAAAGCAAGCTGCGACCGGAGAAACATCGCTCCGGTGCTCCCGCGGTCCGTCGCAGCGATGCAGGCCACCACGAGCCGCTATTATTGTTATTATAGTCACCATCACTGTTATTACTCGGCCGCGTAATAAGAGCCGGCCGCACCAACTTGTTTTAAATCACGCCCAGAGTGTCCGGGTTATTTCCCATGGATGCACTTGTTCTAGTTTTGTTTTCAGTTCTCGCCATCACTCAACAGGAAGGGCTGGAGGAACAATAAACACAAGCCCACCCCTCCCCAATCCCCCCCCCCTCACCCCACCCCCTCCATCCCACTCTCTATCCCCGCCCTAACCGCCCGCCCGTCCCGCAGGCAGCACTCGTGCCACGGTTCCCTCTCAGCGTTGGCAAAGAGGGAGCGTTTCGCAGATGGACCGAGAGCTTACCTCTGCTCAGGCCACTGCTATTTTAAGGGTTGTGCGTGAGATAAAACAAGGGAGCGTATTATGAGAGAGAGAGAGAGAGAGAGAGAGAGAGGATGAGTATCTGAGTATCTGAGTATCTGGAGACGGACAGACATGTAGAATAGCAGCTCAGTCTTGTGTGTTCTCAGCGGGAGATAGGTGCATCTTTCTGCTGCTGTTGTGTGTGTTTTTCTTATTTTCCTCTTCTGTTTTTTTTTTTTCCCCCGACCAACTGGGGGATTGTTGCTTTGCGTTATTTCCAATTAGCGAGAATTACTTGGAGCTCGGTTATGGGCTGTCCAAACATTCGTTTTCCTTCCCTCCACATGCGCACCGCTTGTTAAAGTGGATGAATATATTCCCAGTAATATGAACCCCCTCCTCCTCCTCCTCTTCTTCTCCCCCTCATTACCACCTACACACCACACCGCCATCGCATCCTCTCTGCTGTTCTTGGCTCTATCGCCAGCCTCCCCTCACCCCCCCCCCCCCCTCTCTCTCTCTCTCTCTCAATCGCCCCGTATGACACAAGCAGATCGATGAATACCCATAGAGCGACGCGTGAGCGACGGGTGGGCCACGCGTTTGTTCAGCGGCAGCCAATGGCAGGGCGTGCAATTAGTGGCCGGGCAGCCTGCCTCAGCTTGTTTTCCTTATCTCTCTCCACTGCTCTCCCGCTGCAGGTGACAATCCAGAGCTCCTCTGCCCTCCTGAGGATTCAGTGAGACAGGCGGATCTGTGCGCCCGACCATGGCCTTCCCATCAACCCCCTCCGCGTTATGGAGTGTCAGCCTATTGACGGCACTATTCGCAGCTGCGGTTCACAGCAACATAATATATGGTAAGCATCTCTCTCTCTCTCTCTCTCTCTCTCTCTCTCTCTCTCTCTCTCTCTCTCTCTCTCCTCTTTATCCATCAGCCTCCTATTCTCTATATCTGGCTGTCCGTCCCCGGGGCCCCTGACCTCCCTGACCTCCCCGACCCTCTCGTTCTGTCTCCGGTGGTTCCCCTTATCTGTTGACTTGAGTATTTTTTTTGTTGTTTCCTGTACTATGACAAGGGAATCAGACAGCCGTTAATAAGCACATGGGACACTACCACCTCCCCCGGACCCCGGTGGAATTTCTGCCGTTGTTTTTGAGGAATGTGTGTGACTTGCACGTGGGTGCAGGACTACGCACACACACACACACACACACACATGCGTACTACAGGTCCTTGCTGGAGTAGCTCACTTGCCCCCTGGCTCTCCTCTCTCCTCGCTCCGTGACATCTTCGGTCACTTGTGTGGAAGAACAAAAGCGGGCACACACTCACTACAGTTCTTCTCTTCACGTTGACCTGCTCATCATCTCATCATCTCATGCTGCGCTTGGACTAAATCTGTTTCACAGGTTCATGCAACCTGGAGATGAGCAGTAATCTTGTGCTCTCAAATAGCAACGCGGGAGTGTGCACACTTCACGCACAGACGCACGGTAGAGAACACGCGCGGCACTCGTCATGGCTGGAACTCAACATCTGATGAGCTGGGTGCGGCTGGAAGCGGATGGTAAGAGAGGATTTGATGAGAGAAGCACTTTGTAATGATATCATCCCTGCTGTGAGCACCGTGAACAGGAATACACTGTCCAATGTGCTTTTCCAATTACATAACACTCAAGTGTCTGACTGCCGGTAATACAGCCTTTAGAGGGCAAATCGTGCCGACGGAAAAGGGGGCGCATCACGGTTGTCCCTGAATCCATTGCAAATGGATTGACTCAGGTGGAATCCTGCTGGCATGTTCTCAGTACTGGAGCTTTAATTGCGCCGAGTGTTTGGCAAAGAACTTTTAAGGCGATACAGCAGGCGGCAAGGCTGCTAATAGACGTTCCCTGATTTGCATTTGCAGTATAAATTTGCAGAAGTCCCTTGCATTCGCTTGTGCACTCCCACACAATTTGTCAAATCTGAATACACGGTGCATGCACATGCATGGGCACGTGCACAGCGTACACGTGCACAGATATGCAAGCTCACGCACCGCATTTGCTGTGCTTCCACTTCGTTTATCCACTCAGCTTTTTTTTTTTTTTTACTTTCTGTTGAATTATGCATACTTGTGTTTCTGCAAGTTAGTATATGAAATGTGGGGAAGTCAGCGTGAGCTCGCAGTGGTCAGCGCAGTAAAAAGTGAGAGCCAATCGGGCTGTGCCAAGAAGCCGGGATGAGGTCACTGGAAGCTGTTGAAGAGGAGAAAAGCACGAACAATCTCCAGATTGGGGCGCTGGCGATGAAATATCAATCTCTCGTCAGAGCGCTGACCCCGACCGTGTAGCTCGTCATTGAAACCCAGGCGGCGGTTCGTTATTTGGGTCCGAAAGCGATTTTGGCTCGCATTCAGACCCGCGTCACATTTGATTAAGGTGTGCTAGCAGGAGGCCCGACCATGCATGACCAATTCCTGCTTTTTGGTTTCACCTAAGAGCTGTTTTACATTATCATGTCAGTCTGGCAGAGTAATTAAGCCCGGGACGTCTGACAGTGTTTCGGGGATGAGAAAACGCGTCAAAGTGTGCAATTGAGAGTAAAAGGGAAGCGGTGCTGAGTTGACAGAGTTTTGGTGCGCATGTTGTAAAACATTAAGTTGTGGTCTTTTTGTCAGACATTTTTCCAATCAAGAAATACTAATATTAAATACACGGAAGCAAAATAACATTTCTGCAGTGAAATCCATCAGAATTCAAATTATAGAACATTAATAAGAATAAGAAGGGGCACTTGTATATCCAGATATTTAGGCTCTTCACTGTCTTCCAGACGTGTGAGTAATGTGGCAAACGGCTGTGACTCGCTGTGCAATGTGGTGAGCTGCAGGGCGCCGGTCCATCGCGCTCATCTGCTCCGGTCCGTCTGAACGGCTGGTAAGTAGAAGATGGAGTAGGGCGGGGTGGGTAGTCGGATAATGCCGTCATAATGGAGATCTCCATGCTAAGAGGCCCTGGAACAGAAGGGTCTACTTAGCATAAATAATTCAATGTTATGTATCGCAGAGGAAAAAACGATTAGCTCGGCAAATCAATGCAGGAGCAGATGAGCAATCAGAGAGCAGGGCTGCCTGTCACTGCTGCACTCAGAGTCCACGCTGAATGAAAAGCATGCAGGCTGTTTGTCCCCTGTCATCATTCAAAGAGGGAACGAGAGAAAATGAGCCCCCCCCCCTTTATTTATCATACAGCAACCAACAGGCTACATGCCGTGATGCTTAAATTCCCGCCCAATCGCAGACTCCCAGCTCTCCTACTTCCACTGACCCATCTTCATTTGATGTATGTCAAAGTCAGGCAAAAGGACTGCCCTAACTCTGTCTTCTTTCCTCTGGGTTCGTCTGTGACCGGGCTTCCTTAGAGCGAGTGAACGAATCGGGGAGACACTAATTGCGTGCCATTTGACATATCCATTTCCACAGCTGGATGTGCAGCCATGCGCTGCGGATGGAAAGTGCCTCTCAGAAGGGCACAGATTAGGCATGCATTTGGCCGGCTGTGCCCTGGTTCTGTTCTGCTGACCCAGTTACCTCGGGGGGGGGGGGTGTGGAGGGTCCGTCGGCCTGAGCGCTTTTAGCAGACAGAGTGAAGTGCAGCGCTCGCTGTGGCCTCCCGTCAGCCACCTGGCCCTCAACTCCACTGCAGCCTGATCCCAGACCCCCCAGGAAACTCTTTGCATTGTCGACGAGAAAACACCCCTAATAGTTTACTTACCTCGGCGACTTCTAGTGGTCGGAACGAGTGAGCGCGGTGCTTCCAGCTGAGGCCAATAATGAAAGAGGATTACAGGACGGGAGCAGCGCGGACCAATCGTTAGTGCGGTAAGATTTACAGGCGGGAGGGCTCCGCATGCGTTCGCCTCTGCCAGCGGTTCACTTTATCCAGCCACAAAATGGGCTCCTTCCCCCCCCCCGGACCAGCTCTTTCTCGCTGGCTCCGTGCCCACTTCCTGTGTGTGCTGCTGTTATTTACTGTTGACTTCCTGTGTGCCAAGATGGGACAACACTTGGCTAATACACAGTAGGGCTAACACACAATGGCAGTAGGCGGTTTGGATGGGAGGCCTCTGCCTGTTAACAAGGCTGACTGATAAGCGGTGACTCATTAACAAGCCGAGGTACACAGAGCCTCGGGGAATTACCGCCTAGCCACTGTGACATTAATAAGAGGCCTAAGCTATTTTTCCATTTGGCTCCACTGGCACCGGGCTAAACCAGTGGTTTTCAATCTCGACCCTGGCTATTTACTGGCTCCAGTGCTTTTCCATTTGTTTCAGCCACTGGTTACCTCGTCTGATTGCAGTGTGGCAGATCAGTATTGTCAATGTGGGGGTTGCACTTAATGACATCCGCTGCTTCAATGGAAAGCATACCGACTCATTAGTGTTCTGCCGATTGATTCGGAAACATCTGGGGAGGAGCCCAATTAATTATTCTCATGTTAATTAATAAGCAATATCTTTGTTTTTTTTTTAAAGAAAAAAAGACAGAATTCATCATATCCTGTGCTTTTCAATCAATGAGGCTGATGATGATTGTGACACTATGTAGATCCATTTAGGCGTCGTCTAAAATTCCTCAGTGCAATATGTAGAAGCAACTGTCTCCTGTCAGAATTTTAAATCCAAAGCCACATATGACTTCCATTGTCTCGCGTGTTTATTCTTCTCTGATCCTTTAAGTGTTTTGTCGTCCAGATCAGTTTTGTGATTATAAATCAGATCCTGATTGGCTGGCATTAGTTTGCAACAGATTCACATCTGGCAGAAAACCAATTATTTCTCCTGTTCATCATGCCGATTAATTAAGGCGCTGTGGCTGATTGATTAAACTCCCAGCAAAGCTCTAACCATGAGCACCGGAGCCCTGGGGAGGATTTGCGTCACACATTATGCACATTGCTGTGTCTTCATGTTATCTTCATATAGCTCCTCAGACACGCTGAAACATTACACATGCGTAAGCAACAAGCAGAGAGAGCTCACAGCTCCACAAGGCACAAGTGTTGATAAGTCATTTGTGGCTAAATTAAGCCGAATTAAAATGCAGTGGCTCGCCGGAATCATCGGATCTTAAAGGCATCAAGAACGCCCAAACAACACTCCCATTAGACCTCATCAATCTGAGGCAGATCTCATCCACCCTGGCCCACTCAGGCAAAGTGAGATTACGCCAAAACAGATCAAGCTCACCTGCTGGCATCATAATAACAGCAAATGTCAGTTAGACACCGAAAGACAGAAGTGCTCTTGAGATTTCTGCAAAGCGGCAAAACACACTCGGCTTCCTCTCAGGTGCTCTTGGAAGACGCGTCGCTCTGCGGCAACCGAGAGTCGTCAAAATGAGGGGTTCTTTAAACCATCGCTTCGCAAAGACCCCGCCGATTAAACAAAGCTCACCACAACAACAAAGACCCGCCTCGCAATAAATTAATTTGCTTCATTTTTCAACAACAAGAGCCCTTATTATCGTGCTCCATGCTCAACTGGCTTTTCCTTTGATCGGGTCCCACGTTCTCACCACTCCCAACTCAACCCACCCCCACCCCCCCCCCTCTCCCCCCTTTTCTCCCATTACCTGCCGGAATTCTCCAACTGGTGTTTTAATTGATTGCTGCAGGGAGGTGGAAATCACCCATCATGTCATTGATGCACGGCTGGTCAGACCGAGGGCTTCCTGGAAAGGTGATTCTGTTTGTTGAAGCACATCACTGCCGCTGTGTGAAACTCCCAACTATGCTGGGGTGCCGGAAGACGCGAGTGCGTGGCCGTAAAGCGCAGCATTTATATTGATTGAGTCTGAGTGCTGAGGGTTCCCCCTGAGCGCAGGAGCTCCACCAATGAAAGAGCAGAGGCCTGCTCTTGTTTATTGCCTGTTTTTGATGATGCCATCACTTCGGCTGGTGGTAGGGAGTGGGTCTGGGGGGGTCGGGTGGGGTGGGGGAGGGGATCTTATCGCTGATACCACAGCCATGAAGCCTTTTTAATTCACCTGCGTGCTCTCGCGGGAATTCTCCCGATCGGCTGGTTTCTGCTGAGGATGTCCATGTCCATTCAGTGGACGCTGAGTCTTATCACGCCTCTAACATAGTACTGTCACGTGTACTACCAGCACCAGCGTTGGTGCAAAAGGTATTGTGAATATAACCTATGGAAGTACTCCCATGGAAGTAATTCCCACTCGTATGAATCTTTGCAAAACGTCTGTGTTTACGTATTATTGCATTCTTACTCCGAATACTTCTGAACATGCTGTTTTGCTGAACGCATGCAGCCTCTGTGTCAGCAAACCTGACACACGCTGCCATGTCACCCCCCCCACCCCCCCCTGCCCCTCTCTATAATATAACTATAAATGGCTGTTTTAGGGAAACTATTTGTGATACACTTCCCTGTTTCAGCGCTGCATTGGGCCACAGTCGGAGGCAGAGTCTGGCGCTTCTGCTTTACCAGCTCATCTAATGTCAAAGTGAATCAGCAGCCAGACGGACAGGCCGAGTCCTCGAGGCCCAGTCCTGTCTTGGCTCATGCAGTGAAGCTTTTGATAGCATTTTAGCATCGACCGACTGATTAACAGCGAGGACGATTTAAAGTGACTGCTTTGCAAATCGGATACAAAGTTATTCTAAAAGTGGATTGTTGTACTGAAGCAGTTTTGAATATGGTTTCCTACACAGAGCATATCTTTATCGTTACAGTTGGGAGTTTATTGTGTACTGCGGAACATTTAGATGTTGTCATTATTTAAGTTTTTGCATTGGAACACAGCCACTGCTCAGTGGAGTTTATTTATGGTTCCACTGCACTGCTGCACTCCTAATGCCTCCCGATCCCTCTGTACCACACTGCTTAAATGCTCATAGCTGCCATATACGTCTGCTACTAAAAGGCAGTCTTCATTATGTCCCCTGAGTTTATACAGTACCCGGCGTTTGGTGCGTGTGTTTCATCATCATCTATGGCTGCATTGTAATTGGATCAAATTCGTCATGCACCCCGTGCAAAGGTGGGGAAGTCGTTTTGGCGGTTGCACTGTCAACATAACAAGCATGACGGGTGTAGGATCATTAGACCTGATGCTGTACAGCCGGGGTTTACTTTTCATCGAAGCGGAAAAGGTCGTCTTTTACGAGTCTTTCCTGGAAGGCAACAGAAATGATGACGTGTGGGTTTTTTTTTTTTTTTGCTGCAGTTTTGCAAGCACTGTAAATTCTACGGAAGAGGCGAAGTGGCGAGAACTGGTGGAAATGGAGTGTGGTACCGTAGGAGTCTTTGGAGAAGCTGAGCGTACGGCAAACTTTGGATGGAGTTGAGACTTTTCTGCACCGTTTGCAAGATGTGAAAACACACCGCGTGGACGGTTTCATCTTCCTTTTAGGCGGTATGAAGATAGCAATGTGCATTTACCCGCTGTATTAGAAGTGGTTTCCACACGGACGTCACATTTTAATGTACGTATATTTTATATCTGATATATTTGAATGAATCTGCTAAAAGGTGAAAAATGAGGTCAGACTGCTAAATGCGTCACGTTTGACATTTGTTTTCCAGAGCTTTTGTGTGTGTTTGGGTGATTATGTTCCTCCATCAATGCCAAAGCACAGATGGGTACTCATCTAATCAATATCTCCATTGTTTGAACATCTTCACCTTGGACTTGGTGAATACAGTGATTGTTGCCGACTGGTCTGCTTTTCCCAACTCTTCTTTTCTTAAATGGAGGAATTTAATTCCAACGAAGTAGTATATTGATGAACACAAGAAGAAGCTTCGAGGCTTCTTTCACATCCACCTTTTCCAGTGAGAATTGCTGTACAATTATTATTATTATTATTATTATACAGCATATGTACGGCCTTCCTTTTAAAAGGTCAGGCAATCGATCAAGCAGTCAATCACTGTGATAGAAGTTGAGGCTTCAAACCCGCACACCCAGGTGCAGCCTTGCCTTCTGCATCTGGCCCTTCACACTGATCAGGGTATGATGAGCACATGATGAGTGTCTGTGGCTTCTGACGACGAGGCCATCGCCGCGCGGTGTAACCCAGCGCTGCTGCGCCGGTTGAAGACAAAGGCACCAAATAGGCATCTCTAATCTCCCTGCTGAATGAATCCGAAACAAAGAGAGGAGGAACGCAGACATAGAGGCTTGGACACACATAGGATAAGCTGATTACCCGGGAAAAGAGGGGGGGAGGGGGGGGGGGCGAGGGAGACGGAGACGGAGGGAGAACGACAGAGGCGTGCACGTGAACACGAGAAATCCATACAGTAAGAGGCGTGCGGGCCCAGAAGTAGAGGAGGAGGGGGCAGTCAGGGGAAAAATAAAGCAAGCGCACTCTAATGATGGGGTGCACAGACCGGAGAGAGAGGATGAAAAGACAGCGCAGGGAGCGACGCAGGGGAAAGAACACAAGAGAAAAAAGGTGAACGTTTAGAAGGGACGAGCCGTGGCGCTACATAGAGCATGCAATGGGAAATGAAGGGAATGCCTATTTGCCTGTGATATCCTCCGAAGGCACGCGACATAATCAAAAACGGGACATTATGCAAATGTGAGGTGGCTACGGCAATATAATCGCTACCTGAGTGATATCACCTGCTCAGCTCACTAGTCGCTATATACACAAACGGAATTACAGCCAATCCAGGTGTACGGGCTAAATATACAGCTAATTAAAATTAATGAGATTTACTTCGAAAAGAATATGCTCCTTCCCTAAGCTGCTTATCCCTGCATGATAATCTATACACACACACACACACACACACACACACACACACACACACACACACACACACACACACACACACACACACACACACACACACACACACACACACACACACACACACACACTTCTACCTTTGTGTGAGCGCTCAAAATACACTCACCTCGTTGTGATTCAGTCTCCTTCACTTCACTTTCTCACATCCTGCTAGACACTGTTAAGAATCCTTGGCACACACACACACACACACACACACACACACACACACACACACACACACACACACACACACACACAGACAGACACACACAC
This sequence comes from Lycodopsis pacificus, assembly GCA_028022725.1. Classification (NCBI taxonomy): domain Eukaryota; kingdom Metazoa; phylum Chordata; class Actinopteri; order Perciformes; family Zoarcidae; genus Lycodopsis; species Lycodopsis pacificus. The sequence goes on along the minus strand of CM051700.1, from coordinate 22,717,904 downwards.
ACATGATCAGTCTATCTGTCTGTTTTTCAGCCAGCTTCCCTCTCAAGCAGACTTAAGCATGCTGCTTCTTCAATGAACATGCAAGTTCTTGACTGTGTGTTTACACACACACACACACACACACACACACACACACACACACACACACACACACACACACACACACACACACACACACACACACACATATGATATATAGACAATCATCCACAGGGATTCTAAGAGATGCACACACACAAACATGTAAACATGATAACACCCTCACAGAAACAATCTAAGAAAAAAAGCCCACATATGTACATATTTATGCATGAAGACACACAATCGTATTCAAATCGAGTTTTGAAGGCCTTCTAGTCTTTTCTTAAACAAAAATACCCCTGTGAGCCAAGCTGTGGACTGCCAGGCGAAAACATTATGTGCGTGTGTTTGTGTGTGTCCGCCTATCTATCTGTGTGTACGCAAAACTACGTGTGTTTAGCAGGCCAGCCAATGCTTTTCATATATTCATAAATTCCCCACTCAGCGTACCACTTCTGTAGGCCTACATACTCAGTGTAGGCATTCGATATGCAGACTTTTCCAAACTGCTTACAGACATTATTATATGTTTTCTTCCTCCTCCATAAGGTGGTGTCCAACCAGCGACGCTCCGTCTCCTAGCGAGCAAAGTGCTGAGTAATTAAACAGCTCTTCAAGGCCTCTCTGTTGAAGGAGCAGGGGGGGGGGCGCTGGATTAACCACACACTTTATTAACAGACTTAGGTTTCGGTGGAAAGCTGCTTTCTCCACCTCACCACTTGGCACCCGACCAACTTCTGTCTCATCCGACCCCGCGTACATCCTAACTAGCATGTGCAGTAGCCTATGCGAACACGCACAAACACATGTACACACACACACACATACGTACACACACTCCTCGTTCCCCCCCCCCCCCCCGTCTTGTTCCATCTCCATTTCTCTCCTTCTGTCGCTGCTTAATTTCTCAGCCTGGTGAGTACGGTACTTGAATGTCATGATGACTTTTGTTATCAAAAGCAAACTGCGGGGCTGGATTGAGGAGTGCATGCCAGACCTCCCGTTCTGTTGGTGTGTTTTTTTTTTTTACACGCTGAGCGTGCCGCAGCATGTCGAGTGCTGTTTAGTTTGTTGCTGCTGCTCTTCAACAAATGGACAGGCCTTTTTTTAAAAGGACAGATTTATCGACACGGCACCTGCTGCGAGGCTCGACCGGCCCACGTGGTCTAGTTTCTGAATGGAACCCCCCCCCCCCCCCTCCTCTCTCTCTAGAGTTACAGTTCAATGGCTCTCCCTCGGCCTGCGTGCCAATGAAGATGACTCCACATCTACCGGCAAATTCGTCCCATTCGCGTAATGCATCGACAGACGGCACTAGTGAACGATATAATTGACTTAATGAGCTACATGCCCTTATCTGCTGTTCATTCATACAGGAAGCCCGAGGCGTGACGACTATCAGCCTCTTACACAGGCTACTGTATGTTTGATGAGTCCCTTGAAGGGAGAATTTGATAATGCAGCCGAACCTCCTCAAGGCAAATGTTTTGATGTGTGAAGCAAAGAAAAAGGAGTTTATCCCCTGCGTTTCTGTTTTTTTTCCCCTTCTTGTTCTCCTATTCTACAATGAATATTTAAATATTATTGTGATTTATTTATCGCGGCTCAGTGTTCGGCTTCACTGAGCTATTTTCAGGTTGACATCTTCACTGGCGGGGGCGGGGGGGGGGGGGGGGGGTGTGTAGGCTCGTACACGGCTGGTGTCACGCTTGACTTTGTGACAGCGCTCGGCGGCGTGCCTGCGAGAGCGTCTTTTTGTTGTTGTTTGAAGGGTTCTGTGACATTTTCTGGTTATTCCCCCTCGGGGGGCTGAGAGAAGCAGCGCTGGCCTGGTTTCGTCAACCTTCCGGTACAATTCACCGAGGTTCTGTTCGAAAAAAGGACGAAGAGGGAAAAGGACGGGTCATTTACGTCATCGGGTCAGTTGCCGGTGGGCAAGATGGCTACGTGCTGACATTTCTTCGCATTATTGTGTCTTACACTTCGGTGGAGCAAACATGAACACCACGACAGCCTGGTGTGACCTACCCACCCCAATGTGCAGGAGGAAATCCTATTTTAAGAATTCAATGGAAAAGATGGACAGATAGGCATCGCAGAATCTACGATATCAAGAAATCGGAAATTTTGTTTTGGAATATTGATTTCGCGGAACAGTGAAATTTGCAATCTCGGACATTTGCTGGAGAGAGATTTCATGGGTTGGAGGCAGGTCAAGTATTTGGGTCAAAGATTGTCAGACCAAGTCTCAAGTCCCCGAGGACAAGTCAAAGTCGAGCATGCACATCTTCATCAGCAAGTTGACAATGAAGACCCAAGTCTGAAGTCTGACCGGCAACACAACACTTTCTTTTATTAGAGTTGTGCTAACAGTATCTGATGGCTGACACAGAGTTATCTATGCAGTGCGTGGGCTTAATACGTACATATTCAAGCTGAGTCACTATGCACAGCCTTCCTGACACTGGAGCATTTAGTCAATTTATCCATTTGTCCAAAACACCAGAAAATGAATGGGCTTGATTATCCAGTAATGGTTTCAGTAATTTTTTTTATGATGCTTAACATTTTTTAGTTCCAGCTTCTCATTTGTGAGGATTTGTTGCTTTATTTTATTTCCTTTCATGATAGCAAGTTAAAGATCTTTGTTGTTTTTTGCAACCAGAAGCGACACGAGAGGGTGGAGGGAAGTACAACCGAACGCTGATTTTACTCTCAACGGGAACATACTTTCACACTCTGCTAAATGAACATCATGCTGTGTTGAAGAAGACTTGAAACTAGCAATTCACGACATAAACTCATGTTTACAATGTTTGCTGAGGTAATAAATCAAGAGAGAAATAGAGTCATTTTCTCATCGACTTCTATACAACCAGAGGAGTCGCCCCCTGGTGTATGTTAGAAAGAGTGTCAGTTCAAGGGACTTTCACGTTGGCTTCTTTATTCAAACCCGCAGGTTGCGGCCAGCTCTAGTCTTAAAGTTGCACGTTTGAGCCCCACTATAACCATGCGTCCTGTCAATGCGTCCATAGCCGAGGAGCTAGACTCCACTATCTGCTCCGTCATTGTCCTTGGCTCCGTTTTAGAGCATCAGTTAAATGGCCGACATGTTAAGATGTGCAGTAATTCCATGTTCAAAAATCCAATCATTTTTACTGGCATTTTCAGATTAAGTCCAGCCAGCATGTCATAAATTGACTGGCACATATCCCCCCCCCGAACAATAGAAGTCTGTCACAGCTTATGTAGACACAGCTAGCACTGGTTATAGGGGGGACACGCTACCGTTGTGAAGGAGTGAACAGAAGGCGGGGGGGAGGCGATGTCGGTCTCTCGCTGAATTGTCACTCTGCCTCTTTCAATTTGGTTCATCCTCGATAAACTGCTGCGATCAAATTTCCTGTCAGCGTTGAATCACTTAAGTCCCTCCAATCAACGGATGTCGCGCTGGTCAAGGTGAAAACTGAAAGCGTCGCCTGAATCAAACTTGACTCTTTTTCAGTTTCAATGAAGAAATACCTGATGAAGGAGCATTGGTCTGTGTGACACTGTCATGCATTTATATGAGCAATAGTATTGTATGCAGGGTCACACAGGGATGCCAGTAGAACGGATACCCGTTTAGCTATTCATAAATACCATTTAATATTCTCATTAGCTCCTCTCTGTATATATATATACACATGCTGAGACGTGCAAACACTCTCACACAAATATCCGATTAACAAAGCTACAGTGGCTCATGTACTCTATTTGAAAAGCACCTCTCTGTAGGGAGGAGAAAGAAAAATATCACCACGCTTTTATTTGACAAACATCATGCGCATTATTCTTTCTCCTTTGAAAACACTCTGAAGTAGGACCTTTTAAAGCTCCTCTTGGATAATACTGTACTAAGATGAATATTAATAATTCACAGTGCCAGACGTGATAGACAGTATGATAAAATAACTATTTATACAGCAGTTTCAAAGTGAAGTCACAGAACCTCTTCACTGTCAGAAAAGTAAATCCATTAAAAACTAGGAATGGAACGGTGATGGAACACCTGCCATTCGGCGGATGATTTGTCCCAAAGCGCCGCATTGACTGCGCAGTGTTTGTTGAGCGCTGGCGGCCCGGGGGGGAATCCCGAACCACGACAGTGTTTGTGCACAGATCTACCCGCAGACAGAGAGAGACAGGGATGCAGCAGATTTCATGCAAGATGTGAGTCGTCGAGGCCAGTAAGAGGACGTCGGTCTTTTGGGTCTTCGCTTACCGAAATGACAGTAATTCCTATCCGGAAGGGGAATATCCAAAGTTCAGAGATTCACCTGACATCTCAGAGCCTTCAGCCGCAGTTTCAAACATCTTCACAGTCAAATAGTACGTTTCCTTTGGTTAACAGACAGGCACAATTCATCTAACATCTAATAATCTTGTATTCATCTTACACTCCTACTCTTGGTGTGATGGAGAACTTCTTTTACCGGCTTTCAAGTTATGACACACGGAATAACGTCTACCTAAAAGTAGTATGTCCAAGGTAACTGGGCTGGATGTTTGTCTTCTGAGATGTTCAACCTGTCATCTGTAAAAGCCTTCAGGTGAGAGTTTGAAACAGGAAGTTCGCCTTTCATTTACAGCACCATCATCTGTATGAATAAGAGTTGCCAGAGACGGAGATTTCTCAAAATTCATGTCCGTAACGTTTTTTTTCCTGACCTTAAAAGCCCACACTTAATACGTAATGTGATAAAGAACTCCATTTACAAGGATAGGTTTTGTATTTCAGCTTTTGTACGACATATAGACCTTCACAGAAATCTGCTTTTCATGATTCAACAAGACTGAGACACAACCTTTTTGATAAGTCCCGTTTTGGAATGGTTCTTGTTAATCATTGTGCCGTATCAACATCGGGGTTAGCATTAAGTTCAATCGTGACACCACATCACAGTTTAAATCTCCAACGGATCTGTCATTTTATTCCATCCTCGTAGGCAACAAACAGAAACATTTAAAAAAAATCCAAAAACATTTTTCTCCCATAGTCAGGACATGGTCATTATAGATGAGAGCACTGTGCAAGAAGGTTGCACTTCAACATTTCCAAGCTAAATGCTAACACCAGCATGCTAACATGCTCAATGAGTCGACGCTTAACATGCTAGTGTTTAGCAGGTACAGTGTTTGCCGCGTTCACCATTTGAGGTTAACGCGTTAGCGTGCTAATATTTGCTGGTATTTGATCACAAAAGTATTAGACACAATTGAAAGTTTAAACCTTGATGATGGCAGCTTCGGGGGAACATGAACGTTGGTACCAGATCTAATTTTAGTTGTTGAGATATTTCAGATTACCGCCCTAAATTAAAAGTCAAGTAAATAAGAACCTTATTCTATAAATGCCAGTGAATCTGAAGGACCAGCAATGCAAATACAATGATCATAAAACAAAAGACCACTAATATTTGCACTCGTCACAGCAACGCGATGTCGACGTCGCCTCCTTTCTCACGTCCTCCCTCAGATTGTCAATCACAGGAGCCCCGGCGCCCAAGCCAATAGACAGTTGGCAAATTACCATTTGGAGCGGAACCCGGCTTCAAACGCGATTGGGTTGGATTTGAGTCTGCTCTCCCGGCTTTGGATTTGAATAGAATAGAGTCTGTCCTCTTCTTCTTCTTCTTCTTCTTCTTTTTTTTTTTTTGCCTTCACAGAGCAAGATTAGATTGAGGAAGGGAGGGGAAGAGACACAAAGAGAAGGAGAGAAGCCGAGTCACAGGAGACAGAGGAGAAAACGGAATACAGAGCAAGAGAGAGCATCCACGGGTCTTTAAAAGCCAAAAGCCTTAAAATAAATCTAAATTTAAGGCCTTGAAAAGGGTGGAAATGTGTGAAACGTCCGTATTAGAGGTCTTCATTTTCCGCCAGTCTATACGTTTCTTTGTCCTGCGTTTCTCTTGTGAGATTATTTCAGACGGAGCGGGCCAGGGTTAGCAGTACAATAGGCGCTGTAATGTTTTATTCATAATTTCTGCTTTAGTAAACGAAATTGGACTTCACGTTCCTTAACAAATAATTTCGTGTTACCCTTTTTGGTACACCGGCCATTTATAATTTCCGCATTTTTATTAGCTGTTCTGAATCACAAATAAGTTGTGTTTGGCAGTTTTATAGTGTTCTCTTTGTCGCATTGTAAGATCCGTAAACTCTCGCCACATTTTGACAATAAAGTAATTACCGAGAACAAATGACACTATTACCAGGAAAGATTGTCAGCCTCCAAGGACCGCTGTGCTGCAGTGTCCCATCAAGTCAGATTTTGCAGTAAATCTGCAGGATTGCTATCAACACAAAGAGATGATGATACACGTTCATGTATTATTGATCCAGATTTTTAGCTACATGTACGTTTTGGTTTGTCTATGTTGTAATTTATTAGGTTTATAATGGAGACACGCCGCATCTATTCCCGTCTGTCGGTCCTGCGGGAGGAATCCCTCCTCTTCTCCTGAGGTTTATTTCAATTTTTTCCCAGCGTTGAAGTTTTTCCGTATCCGCTGCGAGGGTTCAAGGACACAGTGAGCTGTACTGTAAAGCCCCCGAGGCAAAGTTGTGATTCGTGATATTGGGCTGTACAAACAAAACTAACTTGACTACATATTGATTTAGTAATCTCATAGCGTTTTCTTTTCAAATACCTCCCTCATATTCTATAACTCTGTACATTGCACAGACAAATTTCCCCTTGGGGATGAATAAAGTACATTTCTATTCTATTCTACGTTGTCCATTCCCCATTGTCCTGACATCCTATTTATTTGTGACGGCAGCGTGTGGCTGGTGTTGTTTTCACCTTGTGAGTCTGTGTGCTTGTCGTCGCGGCACAATGTGGTCCCGGAGACACCGACTGTATCGGATTCTACCACAGAAGTGGTTCTCCGTGCTTTGTCAGGTGTTTATGGTTCAGCCTGTCTGTGAACAGATGGCGTCACAGCCGTGCAAGATGCAGCCCTGAAACCAAATGAGAGTGGTTCGAGTAAGAGTGCGGAAGTAGGGAAGGTAGAACGTTGTGAAGGGTTCATTGCCCCCCCCTCCCCCCCATTAATTTAGATTTTATTTCACTTTGTCAGTCTTTGATTTACTTTTCAACGTGCATATTCAATCTGACGTTCTTCTATTTCCAACAACTGCGTCCCCATTTCTTGCTATTTTTTTTTTTACCACTAATTGGTCCCATCTTCAAAAGTGACATTGAAGTGCTTTTCTTCTCCGAGCTTTGTGTCTGTAAATTTACATTTAGATTTACTCATTTGGCAGATGCTTTTGTCCAACGCAACGTACAACAATCAACAGTCCGTCTAAGAGAAGCCTTTAAGAATAAGTACCACAGCGCTCAGTTCAATGTTCCACCTGATACCATGTGCACGAAGTGACACATGAATGTACGAGTATTGAGAAAGAGAAGATTTAAAACCTTTGAATTTGTTTTACATTTTTTTTTACTTGTTGACACTGAGACAGCAATTCCAGGTCCCCAACGCGTTGTGACGGTCATTTGTCTTCATTTGTCGACATTTTTATCTCCTACATGAGTGATCGACTAATCAGAACATAAGTGATGGATTAATAAAGATGAGAACAAAGGTTAGTTGCAGCCCTACATGTGTCACATTTAGAATAAACACGACAACATTTCATTTCAGCCGCCCACCCCCCCCCCCGAGTGGCAGCAGGAGATTCATTTGCTCGTTAGCGAGACTCATTAGCCAGAAAGTGGTGTGACGTCGTGATCTCCGGTAATGCCGGTACTGTGATGTCAGTAATCTTTGCACTCCTCCGACCTGCTTTCCTGCCGGATGAGTCGCCGGTCGGCTCACTTCCTCTGGACATCTCGCATTGGTGTCCGTTTCTTGCACTTGTGGTTTGATTAATGTGCAGTTCGCCGAGAACATTTCCGGCTGCTGACATCTTGTTGGTTAATTAGGACGAATGTGGAGGGTGTCGATAGTGGGGCGCTCGTCCTTGCCGAATCAAATGAAGTATCTGTGTTTTAGGCTGATGAGACGTGCACTTTTACATTGAAATATTGGCCTCCAACTTAAAAAAAAAAAAAGAAATCCTAAGTTATTCTTTGTGAAACCTGCAGAGAGCCTGCGGAGGTAGAGGCAGAGAGACTGCTGGTGCGACTCGAGGTCTGGGTTATTTCAGGATGGTTGTCTTGCAGTCTAATGTGGTTTGGCCCTTGTGTGTGTCGTCAGGAGGAGATGTACGGCTGAATTTGTCTTGAGTGGCTTGCTGCTTTCTGAATGGACGCGCTCTGGTTTTTCTGGTGGCCGATTCAAGACTTTTCTCTCCCATTTGTCTTCCTCATTTTCTCCTCCGTGTCACCCTTTGTCTTATCTCCCCTGCTTCTGCTTCTGATTGTGTCCTCCTTTCTCCTCCCTTCATTTCCCTCCCTTTCCCTTTGTGTTTGTTTTCCTCCTCTTTCGTTTCTCGCCCAATTCCTTTTGTTTTTGGCCTCTCTGTTTCCTCTTTTTTTACTGTCTTTGTCTTTTTGAAGCTCTCGTCCCTCCTTTCTTTTTCTTTCCCTCCTCTCTTTGTTTCCTTTCAACTCTTCCTTTCTTTCATTTTTTTGCTCGGTTCTTTATTTCTATTTCTCTCTGCCCTCTTCTCTTCTTATATATCTAATTCCTTCTATATTCTATAGTTATTTCTCATCCTCATCCATTCTCATTATTTCTTTTTATGTATTTGTCTCTCTGGACCCTGAGTCTGAAATAAAATCTATCTATCTATCTATCCATCTATCTATCCATCTGTCTATCTATCCATCCATCCATCCATCCATCCATCCATCTATCTATCTATCTATCTATCTATCTATCTATCTATCTATCTATCTATCTATCTATCTATCTATCTATCTATCTATCTGTCTGTCTGTCTGTCTGTCTGTCTGTCTGTCTGTCTGTCTATCTATCTATCTATCTATCTATCTATCTGTCTATCTGTCTATCTGTCTATCTGTCTATCTGTCTATCTATCTATCTATCTATCTGTCTATCTGTCTATCTGTCTATCTGTCTGTCTATCTATCCCCTCTCATCACTTTTAAGTCCCTTCCTCTGTTTTCCTCTCATCCTCTTCTTCCCTCTCTGCTTTCCTGTCCTCCCCTTTCTCTTCGTCTTCTTTATCCACATCTCTCTCCCATCCTGCTTCCTTCGCTGCTCTCCCTCTGTTTTTGTGCTTGCTGTTTTAGCATACTCTGCAGGGAGCACTCCTGCGATGCCAATTATATTGACTGAAGAAAAGGAGAAAGAGAAAGGGGCGGAGGGAGGGTTGGAAGGCCTGTGCGTGAGTGCACAAAAACGCACAACTACACACATTCATGCCGACGGAGGGAACGAATAAGAGGGGATAGAGGCTCGAGAGTACAGGAGAAGGAGGCAGAAGAGGAAGAGGGGGATGATGAAATAGGGGGAGCGCTGGGAGGAAGAGGACAGAGAAGAATTGGAGGAGAGCGAATCTGTCTGCGAGTGTAATAGTCTCCCGCTGTCGAACCCGAGGGAATTCACCGACTGCAGAGGGGAAGAGAGAGAGGGAGGTGGAGAGGCATAGATAGAGAGAGACCGATTGAGGGGGAGAGAGAGGGAACAGGGGAGGAGGTGTGGGGGTGCGATCACAGCAGAGAAGCAGATAGAGAGATACACAGAGGGAGAGAGAGAGGAAGAGCGAGAGAGGCGAAACAGAGGCAGACGTGCAGGAAAAGAAAGATGACTTCAGTCCTTTTCTCCCGGAGCTCAGCTTGTAAGGCTCCACTCCAGGCGAATGCTGCTTGTGACATTAAATAAGATCCAGCGTCATGACTGAGTGTATGAATGGAGAGCATAAGTATATCATAGTAATGTGCTGCTGCACAGCGGCTCAGCCTGGAGAACTACTTGTAGCCTGTCGGTGCGCTGGATGTTTACACTGTGTGCACTTAGGAATATTGTCACTCGTGTGTGAAAAGGGTCAGAACGCCCCCCAAAAAAAAAAACACACCATCTGACGGGCCGTGCAGATCGTCATCAGTACAACGGAGGTGAATGGGATTTCATTTTTGGTACTTCATTTTTGGTATATTTGAAATACTTTCAAATAAAATACTACAGGAGTGTGTCTTTCTGGAATAGTGTCCCCATTCCTGTGGATAATCCACAGAGCTCATTGTGAACGGTCCTCAAGAGAACTGCTTTACTCCAAAGAATTTATCTTTTAACAAAGAGCGTTCCATTCAATTCAGGAGAACTGAGGTGGCAGCAGAAATCTCACAGATTGACATGTCGAAACTGGACAAATGAAACCACAACCGTCAGCGTGGTGAGATAACGCGAGCGCTAAGTGAGAAAACACGTCTTCTGTGTGAACGGATCCTTTCACTGGCTTTGTGATCGCTGTGGAAGGCTGTCGTGCTCCCGTTCTCAACTTTTGCAAAATCAGATGTAATCTTTGCAAACCTGTTTGGGAACACTTACTTCGGTGGAGCTTGTTGCTACGTTTCGGTGCAGTAACACCTGTCGTGCGTTTCATATAGAGAATGACAGTAAGCACATCGTGTATACTAATGAGTGACAAATGAAAACCTGTTTCCATACAGAGCATGCAGGCTGACTCAATGTGTTGATGAGTGTGAAAATTATGTGAATCATATGCTATGGCCTTTGCTGTCACCAGTTTCTAATGTGTATATATACACATATATATATGTGTATATATATTTATGCAGAGACGGCGCTTGGCAACGTTATCATTAAAACGCCAAATGAGGGAATGTCTTTGAGAAGAATGTCGTTCAGAAGCACAGAGAATCTATGACAGTGAGCACTTAAGCTGTTCTGAAGGTACGAGTCGTTTTATGTTGTTTTTTTCCCCAACGGTTTGTTAATACTGCGATGATGCACAGCGAGCCGGTCATTATGGCACAATGAGCCTCTAAAGGGGTCTTGAATTACCCCGAAGGGGTTCGCCTCGCAATGATGACCTACTGGCTGTACATTAACCCGCTTATTACACGGCTACTTACTAAAGATATCAATGATATGACACAAATTATTGACTCTAAAATTAAATAAATAAGATAGTCCGGAGATCAGAACAGCGTCCATCGCAACGGCATGTTTTTCATGTCGCAGCGGTCTGCTGTGGAGAAAATCACAGCCCGCAGAGTGCCGCAATTGACCAATCGGAATCAAGCTGTGTAATGGAAAAGGATAACGGCCAATCCAAAGGAGGGGCACTTGAAAGACGGACTCCTGGGATGGGTTGGAACATTTCAAGGAAACCTCGACAAAAACCCATCAGAAATATATCTAAAAAAAAAAGTCCGTTCTGTCATCGCTCCTGACAGCTTTAGATTGGCTCACATTAGTTTTTGGAATGGCATTGATGGTACAGTGCACACACATCTGCACACTGTACCGTACATCCATCATGCATCAGTGCTCGCGCCCCACCAAGATGTAGTGGAGGAGGTTCTGTGTTTACTTGGCTTTTTAGCTTGACATACACCTATTATGATAGGAGTTTAGAGCACATTAGGGACTGGATGATAAATCGGACAGGTATTTGCCTTTTTATGCCAGATCTCAGGTAGTTGCTGCTGCCTGGATGATGGTTACTCCCCGTCCACAGCTGCAGACAAAGCGTCAGTCTGGAGCTTTAATTCCTTCTGTTTTGTGTTATCAGAATACATTTTCCATCCAAGGGTCTGGTATATCCCACACTTCGTCTTATGGTGAGGAAATGACGGCTAGCGCTCCGTAATGGTCGAAGTGATGCTTCGGAGGCTTTTACACCCTGGCAAGAACACAAGTTCCACAGAAATACTGAACGGTGATGAATTCAGTTCCAAGACATTGATTGAATGAATTACAGTTAGCAGCATCAAATGGATGTCAGCTACAGTAAGTCTTTTGAGGGATTAAAGCGGGGATTCTGAAAGCACATAGGTTACATAAGCGGTGCCTTGTCTCATGATTGACAACGAGTTCATGCTTTACCCATATTCACTATATTTACTGTAACATCACTACCGCGCATTATCCTCGGCCTGATATGTATCTATAGTGTGTGTGTGCGTGTGTGTGTGTGTGAGCGTGCGGTACACCACTGCGCTCGCATTTTAAAAAGCATTAGGGTCCTGGGGTCGTTGATGGAGATTTCTAGCAAACTCATAAGTGGTTTCATTTCACTACAATGAGAATGTTTTCCACGCTAAACAAAATAAAAGCAAAGAAGAAAAACGGCCGCTGTCATAAGTTTCAGCCACTTGTACGTCCAAGTGCGACGATCCCATGCCCTTACAGGTCATCTCTCGTGTCAAGTGGGTCACCAGATGGTCACAGGGCCGCGCCAATTCTCCGATGTTGGCGGCCATGACAGTTAGGACCATGCGGAGTGGATCTAATCAGTCAATTAGCCCACGAGGGGCGGCCTGACGATGTCCGCATCGCCACGCCAAAAACAACGACACTGTCCAGCCTCTATTGTTTCACTTGTCTGTGTCTGCGCTGCCATTGTTGGAAGCGGCGAGGCCCCCCTCCCCCTCCCCTCCCCCTCCTCCTTGTATTCTTCATCTTCCATTCGCTTCGCTTCCATTGATCTCCATTGTCTTGATTGGGAGTGACAAACAGTGGGGGCCGTCTGAAAGGTTGCGTTCGTTAGTGGCCGTTCGTTTGTTACAAGATGTACACACATTCCTGCAGACATGATGGGGGGGAAAGGACGGGGGGTTTACAAGGCCACACACACACACACACTCTCTCTCATTCATTCACTGAAGGACACACACATATTCCCAAAGTGGTCCCTGGAGAAAAGAGGCAAGCTAGGTTACGAGGAAGAGAGCATTCCAATACACTAACAAGTGGAAAGGCATCCTGCACACACACACACACACACACACACACACACACACACACACACACACACACACACACACACACACACACACACACACACACACACACACACACACACACACACTCTCTCTCTCTCACTGTACTCCAATCTTTGGTCCACATTAAGATTTCTCCTTCTCTTAGCTCCGCTTTGTCTTTCTGTGCTATTTGCAGGGAGACGCACAAACACACACACACACACATCCAAAAACACTCTTCGTCCTTTCATGCCATGTTGCCGAGCAGTCAAAGACACAGAGAGGAGAAGAAAGGAGGTCTGCCTGTAACAAAACATCCAGTCTCATGTACCGCTGCAACAATTACACGATGAGAAGAGAGCGCGCGTTCATCTGCCATTTCAAGTGGAAGCAGCCAGGCAGGAGAGTTGACATGAAACCAAAGAAACTGAGTTCAGCAGCACCTGCAGGTATCACAGTCTGTGACTATCAGGACGGGCTTTCATTGCCATCGTGCAGGCAAAACAACATGACGCCTTTAAGGACGGCACGCGGTACCGATTTTGTAAAATATTTCAAATGGATTTCTGATTAAATCCGTGCTGACAGTCGTCACTGAGAGAGGTGTCCGATCACATCCAAAGTTAAAAGGGTTCACCTTTTTCCCAATGGTCACAATCAAAACATGTGGGGCGGACAGCCTGTGACTGTAACCTCCTCCTGCTGCAACCTGATCCGCCTCCACCAGCTCCGTGTCTTTGTAGTCTTCAGGTGATGAATCAAATACAAATGGGGATAAAGGCGCACACTTTTCTACAGTCTCTCTTCAAAGGCTCGATGGAAGAAGTTGTTTGAAGACTGGAAAAACAAAAGGCTTTTATATTTTTTGTATAAGCTTCTCTTGTCCAGTATCAGTAGGTCTCTGGAGGTCGAGCGTCCTCCCGCTCATGGCAAGGACCGCTCCGTGCTACTTTGATGTAAATCATCTCTAATTTAAAAGCCTTCTAGTTCCTTTAATGAGGAGTATGCGTCCTGTCTCTTACTGAGGGAGAATCTGGGATCCGTCCATGATTTGGAAACGGTGTTTGTGTGCTGACAGCACCGACTCTCTGGTTCCAGCTGCTCGTCTTGGACGTTGGACAGTTTTTGTGTTTGTGCTTCGCTAGCTGTTGATTTTGGCCAGACGTCCTCCATTAGCCACCAGGCCTGAAAGCCCTGTTTTCAGTCCGTGCCACAGGATGACTGAAGTGTGTGTGTCTGCGTGTGTGCTGATGGACGACGAGGGCAACTCCATTTCTTAGGTCAGGCTTCGGGTCACCTCGGTTGCCCTGGTAACCCTGTTCTGGCTGGGTTGCTTGGCAACAATCCTCTTTTGTTCCAAATGATTTAATTTGAAGCATATCTTCCCTCGTCACCCGTGGCTCACTGGCTCACCCTTCTCTCCCTCTTTCTCTCCCTCCCTCCCTCCCTCCCTCGCTCCCTCCCTCGCTCCGTCCCTCGCTCGCTCCCTCTCCTCCTTCATCCTCCTCAGCCTCTCTCGTTCCCTAAAGCTTCAGGACTCTTCCTCCTTTTTCTAATCTTGGTCCTTTCCGCGGGCATCGAGAATGCTATCCTTCTTGTGCCCGGTGTATAAGTCTCTGCTGTTATCGGAAGGTTTTACGGCTGGATAGGTGTGTGTGTGTGTGTGTGTGTGTGTGCGTGTGTGTGTGCGTGTGTGTGTGTGTGTGTGTGCCTCGCCTCCTTCAAGGTACAGATTGTGTCTTCTGTTGTGTGTTTGAATCAGATATACAGCTGGCATTTATGGTGAAAAAACAATGTCAAAGCATCTGTATTTGAATATTTGGCGACACCTTCCATGACACCCCATGTCTATTATGCATTATGAACGTACCCACAATGCATTATAATCTGCGTACACTGGTCATTGTTTGCTTTAAATAATGTGAAAAGATATCCTTAAATCTACAACACACAAAACGTAAAAGTAATTATTACTTTACAACCACTTAATAAGTAATTTACAATCATGTGTCATCATGCATATAATGCATTATTAAAATATTATAATGAATTACAACTGTGGGACTAATAACACACTATAATTCTTGCAGAATAAATGTCAGTGAGTGAACAGCAATTCATCATTGACCTAATCAGTCAATGTTTTATAATGTGTTATGATTATTGTTATAAGGCATATAAGCTTATACCTATAATTTATACAATGCTATTGGCAGATTATAAAGCATTATAGCTTTGTTATAATGCACTATAGACATGGGTGTCATAGAAAGTTTTACCAAATACAAATAACTGTTGAACCTGAAGTCCAAAACCCCGGCTTTAAAGGAACGTCGCCTTGAGAATGTCTATTTGTGTCTCAGTTACTTACTGCGTGTAACCTTGAATTCAGGAGGAAAACTTTCCAGCATTTCTCCACGCTGAACGTCCTTCATCCTTGATGCATTGATGTAAAGGAGGCCAGGTTTAACAGCAGCAAAACTATCAAACTGTATCCAAACATCCGTTTGACTAAGTGTTTTTTAATTTGAAGATTTGGGGCGAAATGTGTTTGGAAAGTAGTGAGCGTTCGACCGGATAAACAGGACGTGGATCATACTGCACAAGTTGCGTGAGAGTTCGTAAACGGACGCTTCGATGTCGTTTTTAAAGTTATTAAACGCGTCCCCCATTTTACTTTCCTTTGTGTTTTTTTTAATCTCCGCTCACCGTGGAGGCGTGAGAGAGAAATACAAAGTTTTCCTCAAGCATTCCAGGGAACACAGGCGCGAGTAGTCGATGTACAGATGGTCATGTTGCGGTGGGTGAAGCACTCCTTTAATCTGCTGCCGTAACATCCTCCGGTCTTCTGGGAAGCCGTTCCCTCAAGATATACTGCAACCTGTCTGCAGGGATTTGCTCCCATTCAGCCACAAGAGCATTAGCGAGGGCGACCGCTGATGTCGGGCACAAAGTGAAGTCCAACCGCTTGACCTTACCTTGTGCACAGAGGCATTGTCATGTTCAAGCGGGAACAAATGAGGAAGCACACAGAGTACTGTCTCCAATCATTGCACCCTGCAGCATTACGGTTGACATCAATTAGAACTAAGGGGCTTAACCCAATCCATGAGAAACAGACGAGGTGTATACGTGTGATATGACAAAACTCACAACATTTTCTCCCCAATGACTTTTGTTCTCCTGCCATGCTGTACGTCATAGATGTAAATCACAAAAAGAGCAAAACAACTTCAATAATTAAGTTCCTTTGTTTGTAATCACGGTTTGTTCTGTGCCATTAATCTAGATAACTGAATTTGGTGGCATCAGGATGTGATTCCACTGACGAACCATGATGACAACAAATTATCACCCAGAGTGTGCGCGTCACATTTCACGCTTGTGTGTCTGCGTGATTGTGTATTTCCCATCGAAACTTTTTTTTTTTTACAGCCTTTCTCGTTATTTTTGCTGTTTTGAAAGATGGGTGTTGTCTGCTCGGAGGTGGAGAGAGAGAGAGAGAGAGAGAGAGAGAGAGAGAGAGAGAGAGAGAGAGAGAGAGAGAGAGAGAGAGAGAGAGAGAGAGAGAGAGAGAGAGAGAGAGAGAGAGAGAGAGAGAGAGAGAGAGAGAGAGAGAGAGAGAGAGAGAGAGATACTGCAAGTTCTCGGGTCCTTAGAGGATCCAGTGATCTTAGTCAAAAGGGCAGACTTCTGGTAATTGACTTCTCATTTCTTTAAGTGGGCTATTGGCAGGGGCAGCCAGTGCATTTGCCAAAGCATTAAAGATTTCACTCTCTTTATCTTCCTCTCTGTGTGTGTGTGTGTGTGAGTGGTTCAGATGGACAGATAAAGCTAAAGTTATCTTTTTTTGGTATCAAATGATGATTTCTGGCTGGTGAGCTTTGGAGCCGTGCGTGTGAACTAGTAAAGGGCTCTTCTTTTGAAATCAAAAACATCTCTCCATCTGTCTGTGTCCAATCGGTTCATTGTAAAAGGAGCTTAGCTGGCACAGCTGTCAAATAATGAGCAATGATACCAAAGCATATTTGTACGACATTACATTTTCTGTACAATGCAACGAGTGTTTGGTACTCGACCGATTAGCGACCGAATAAAGCATATCTGACATTTAGGTACAGGTTCAGATGTTTTTTGAAGGTCTCAAGCAGCACCTTCCTAACGGGACTTAATGTGAATGGGAGACTAGACCCAGACCTCGTCTTTAAAGTTAATATGAAGCTTCAAACAGTCTTAAAGCCAAATCAAGTGGGTGCCTTTGCTCTGACAGTTGCATTTGTGGTGAGGTTTTGTCCAGCCACAAACCTCTCGACAACACAACAAAATAAAAAAATCGGATGATAATACAGAACAACTCGATCGCCCGACAAGAGCGCTGATGGATGATACTGCAAAAGCCCAGGGTTACATTCAATGCCGATGTTTCTCTTTTCTTTTTTTATTCTCACTTTCTCTCCTGCATGAAAGTCGGACCCCCGTCCTTTCTGCCTCTCTACAAAAAGGCCACACTATTTCTTGCACCGGCACCGGCCGAGGACCGCTGGATGTCATCGCGAGGTGCAGAGTCGTCCAACGTGAGACTAATTCCCAGGATGCACCTGGCCGTGCTCAACCGGCCTTGCTTGATATTGTGCCTTTCGTGGTGCCAAAAAAAAACAAAACAATTGACAGCGAATCTGAGGCTTTTGTGGGCTGTGGGGGTATGACACAGACATGGGGACTGGGAAGAAGCCTGCCACGGATCAGCAGAGGGTACCGAGGGAACAACAGAGAGGGCGTTTCATACAAACAAAGACCTGAAATTGAGTAGATACGCGTTTGGTTCGACTGAGGAAGGCAGATTCCGTCCCCCATCACTAACAGTGAAGTCGCCTCACACAGAGGATCACCTCAGATGTGCATGGAGAGGACACCGCATGCTTGTTGTATTAAGATGGCCTATCCTTTAAGTCTTATCAGCACTCACTGCTTGCTCTTTCTCGCCACCCCACCGCTTCCTCATCATGTTGTATTCAATCTCTCCATCCCTCTGTCTCCTTTCTGACTCTCTGTCCTTCCACTCTGCTCTACTTCCCTCCATCTCGCTCTCATTGTTTTTGTTATGCTCTTTCAGTCTCTTTGCCCCCTTTTTCTAAGTCACCCTGTCATCTCTCCTCATTGGTCTCATCTATCTATATATGCTTATTTCTGCCATGTCCTTCGCTCACCTCTCTCTTTCCCTCTGTCTTTGCTCTTTCTCTCCGTTTCTCCCCTGTGTTTTCCTCCATCTCTCTCTCTCTCTCTCTCTCTCTCTCTCACCGCTCCGACTCTCTCTGTCTTTCTCTCTCTGGCAAATCATTATTCTTTTTCTTTTGTCAGCAGTGATGCTGCCCTTTTCTGCGAGCTGAACCCCTCCTCCCTCCCTCCCTCCCTCCCTCCCTCCCTCCCTCCCTCCCTCCCTCCCTCCCTCCCTCCTCTCTCTCTCTCTCTCTCTCTCTCTCTCACCCCGCGCTCTCTTTTCTTTCCCACAGTGCTGCTCCAGTGGCAGGGTGGGGCGGCCGGCTTGGCGCCTCACTGCTGCTGCAGAGATACTGCTGGGCTGTGATGGGAGTGGTGTGTGTGTGTGTGTGTGTGTGTGTGTGTGTGTGTGTGTGTGTGTGTGTGTGTGTGTTATGTGTGGAGGGAGGGGGGGGTGGTCTAGCTGGTGGAGGATGAGGATGAAGAAGCAGTGGGGGAATTGTCTGAGCTCTGAGCTAACTATGTTTGACAGGCAGCAGAGGAAGGGTGGGGTGGCAGGGTTGGGGGTACTTGACGGGGAGATGGGTGGGGGCCGTTTTGGGCTCCCAGAATCCCCCGAAAACCCTCAGCCCTGAGGAAAGAAAAAAAGGCGGGCTGGAGGAAAAACTTAGGGCGAAGCAGTTTGTTTGTGCTAAGACAGCCGACGGGGGGGGGGGGGGCCTGAAATCCCAAATACACAGGGCAATCCCACTCCCCCCCCACCCACCCACCCACACCTCTCAAAGATTATCAGTGATTTGTGTGGCGCCCCCGCATGAGAATGACAATCGCTTGGAAATCAGGCAGAAAACAAAGCATTTGCGTGTTGGTCTCAGTTAAAAACATCTGCAATGCTTCACATTGCAGATGTTTTTCACGTCGTTTATTCATTCACTGGTCAAATTTTCTAAATTTCTGGCTTGGAGTTTCATCGTTTGACTCACACCAAACATAAAGGGGGTGGGAGGAGTGGAGAGAGGGATAAAAAAAAAAAGAGCGGGGAGCTTTTAGAGGGTAGAGGTGGGCAGAAGGGCACGCATACACACACACACACACACACACACACACACACACACACACACACACACACACACACACACACACACACACACATCTACCCAGGGGGATGGGTGGTGGTCGGGGACAGCTGGGCATAGATGGATGGTGTGGGGGAGGTGTGTGTGTGTGTGTGTGTGTGTGTGTGTGTGTGTGTGTCTGTCTTCCTGAATGTGTCCTCTGTGCTCTTTGTGTGTTCGCTTCATGTTTCCACTGTATCTAATGTATTTTTAAGCGCATGTTTGTGTATTTGTGTCGTTCTGTTGTTTGTGCTTGAACATGCATGTCTTCCTGTCTGTCTGCTTTATGAGCGTGTGTGCGGTGAGGTTGGTGAGGGGGAGGGGGATTGGGGGGGGGGGGGGATTGTCAGCATGCTTGCAGTGTGTGTCAGTGGATGCCTCTGTGTGTGTGTAATGGTCTGTATCGCACCATGCCATATCAAACCGCACACTGTTGGCTGAATTTCCCATCAAATGTGGACAGCGTCGCCAGCACCATGACACATGGCTCTGTCTGTCACACACCACAGCGCCGCTGCAACAGAATATGGATGCACACGCACGCCAGCACACACACACACGCACACGCACACACACACACACACACACACGCACACGCACAGCCTCAACCACATGCAGATAAAAAGCATCTCATAAATCACGCAGATACTTCGTCCCACGCGCTGCACAAACAGATAAATTCCTCCCTGCAAAACAAATACAACTGCGTGCAAACACACACACACACACACACACACACACACACACACGCACACACATCGATAACAAGCCTCTTTAGACTCACACTCTCACACATGTGAGGAGACATGTACGCACTTTACTAACATTGAGATAATTACCTCCTTGCAGCGCAACCTCTTGTGCAAACACCTGCAAATACACACACACCACACATCCATGGACATGTCGATGGCAATCTCGTCTCACACACACACACACACACACACACACACACACACACACACACACACACACACACACACACACACGCACACAAAAAACAAAGTTCATTAACCTGCCGCTAATTAGCAGCAACACTGTAAAGCTTCCCAGGGAGAACGAGGGAGGAAAAAAAAGGAGGGAAAGAAGGAATTAAGAACGCCAAGAAGTAAACGAGATTATCAGGAATGGGGGAGGAGGGGGGGGGGGGGGGAGGCTGGACAGAAGGGCAAAGAGGTGAGGGAGGACGAGAGGAAACTGAGCAGGACATCGGGGCAGATGGAGAGGAGGAGGGGGGGGGGGAGATGGAGGGAGACAGATGGAGGAGGAAGGAAGCGAGGGGGACGTGAACATGGAGATGGTCAAGGTGGTTAGAATTGTTGTTCTTTTCAACGAGTGGAGGAAGCGGTTTATTTTATTAAAGGAACAGTTCAATAATTTTGGGAAACACTTTTTTTGCTTCGTTCCCGAGAGTACGAGTGGAGGTCCAAATTAAAATTCCTTCTCGCCTTCAAAGCTCTTTCCCCACAGACCACCTTAACAGACGTCTTTAAAACAAACTATAAAGGTCCATTTTTACTCTCTCTATTATGCATTTCTAAACCATTATGGTTCAACGTTTGCAAAAGCTTTCCAATGCTTAGAAAAGCTGAGTTTTTTTTTTTTTATGCCTCACATCATCCCGATATAAAGTCTGAGCAGCAGGTAGCAGGGAGAAAAACACTCATTCGGAAGCAAACCAGGTAGCAGAGAGTAATCTGCTGTTCGTTCGGTCCATTAAACAGTAGAAAACTGTGAAAAGAGTCCATCACAACATCACAGAGCCAGAAGACATTTACACATGATCCAAAATGTGGGCGACTCAAACGGTCATGAAAAGAGAGCGCAGCAGTGACGTAGACTGCACCTGAAACAGTAAAACAGGAACTACTACTAGAATGAATGTAATTTGGTTCTTCAGTAGGAACCGAGTGGACCTTTTCAGTTTAAGCGCCTAATTCCGTCTAAAGCTACAAATTGTCGTTTCCGTTTTCGCTTGTAACCGGCAAACGAGAACACGGTGTGATAATTCGATTTGTTCCCTCGCGATGGTGAAGGAACTCCTAATAGTCGGTGCTTTGTTGGTGTGTTTCCTCTCTTTGTACGGGCTAAGTATTTGCCACCTGCATCCAATCTTAACGCTACGTTAAACACGCCCTGTATGTATTCGCGCAGGCTTGAGATGGATATCGATCGTCTCGTCTAACTCCCAGAAAGAAAGTAATTAAGCCTCTTCTTAAAAAAGGGGGGGGGATGAAACTATTCCTTTAAGTTTTTCCATTTTTCTATCATGTGAGGGCCCTCGAGGGTCCTCGCACTTCTCAATGGCGTCCTCCCTCCCGTTTTGTTCATACACAAACACTTTACCGCCTCATTTTAACACCCACCCTCCTCCATATACCCTTATCCATCCATCTTTCGCTCCCTCCCCTCCCTTGATTTCATATCCCAGTCAGCGCTCTGTCACCTTGTTGCCAGCCGCGGGAAAGTGTAAATTGTGTTGCTTTAAATACCCGTGTCATCGGTGGGCTTACACCTCGAGGGGGGAGGGGAGGGGAGGATGCGAGGCGAGAAGAAAGAAGAGCAAGCCACAGTGTTTAACTTAGCGTCTGCTGAGGATAGATATAGGTCTCCCTGTTCTTTTTTGCAGCTCGGGTGTCTTAACCGTTCAAACTGTGGCTGAACTTCATTCCCCCGCTTTTTAACTTTGCTCTGAAGGAGCTTGAAAGGTAAGAAGAACAGCTGTATCTGTATCTGAGGCTTATGGGGGTCATGCAGCTGGGGAGTGACTCTGTAGTGTTTGTGTAAACCAATGTGGATGGTTTGGGAGTTCCTCTCAGGACAGTTGGATGTGTTGTGACATTTGTCAACCGCAGAGAATTGGATCTTATTTCAAATGGGCCAATTTAAATGCACACTGCTGCTAACCCCACCCGTCTGAACATACAACGAATGCTTATATGTTCATTTGAAATATCGCTGCAAGGTTTATACATTATCATGCAGTCAAATTCTCCAAGTAAATGAACTGATGTGTGATTAATATTTTGACCGACGGGCCTAACAAGGTTGCTACCGCGCTCATATACTGTACATCAAGTGATTTGTAAGCATTAGCGGAGCTTTAAATTCAAGCTGCGGAATGCTGTTTAATCATCATTAAAACATATTACTCAATAAGAGTGAGATTAACCTTTATTTATTAGCCCGCATTAATTTATATCGAAAGTTTTTGTGAGCCACTATACACGCGCAGTCTGCTCTGTTTCGCCACTGAGCTCCACTGTAGCCGGGGATTAAAAGGCACTCCAGCTGTGGTAATGAACAAGCCACGAGTGCTGCAGGCTCTTTTCTTGGCCTGGTAGATTTACCCCTGCCAGTCCACGGATCGAATCTGCAATCTTGCTGCCACCTCCCCACTTATCTAACCTTTAGGCCCTCAGTGACCAAGATCAATAACCTGAAAAGGAAATAAAAGACTTTGAAATGACCAAATCATCACCTATTGCCACTGAATTTATGGAAGCTAGCCTCTTCAGCTCCTCTGGACCTGTGGGGTGGGTCATTATTTATTACAAGGGCGAGCTTAGTTTAAGACCACAAGACTTTCTGTAATTTCTGGCGGTGTAAACATAATGCAAATTAGATGCAGATGGTGTTATGCAAGTGTTGAACAAATGTTTTGTTTCTACATACTTTGAGGATATGTCTAAAAGGAGGTTTAAAGAGGAAGCTGAGCAATGAGTTGAGCGTTGGAGAAGGCTGCGTCTGCCGTTCAGTCCAGTGGTGATCGTATGAACTCTGCAGATGAATATTACATATTCTGTAAAAGAGCTAATTGACCACTGAACTTGCACAGGTGTCACTCTGAGCCTGCACCACGGGTTGTTCTCGGTCAGAAATGCCAGCTCACTGCGGTTGGCTTGATGATTGATGCACTGGGACAGCGAGTTTAGCCAAAGTGTTCATGCCGAGAAGAGCAGCTCCTGCGATCGGCCGCAAGAATTAGCCCAAGACGCTATTAAAGGAGACACTAATCCTCGCTGCACTTGACCACACATTCAGCTCTTAGCCATCATGGTGCTTAGATAAACTAACCACAAGGTCAGGGCTGCAGTAAAACACCACAGAGGGGGGGGGGGGGGGGGTGACTTACTCTGACACACAGCGCTCTGGAAGTCTCTGAGTGAATCCTACCTCTGAATCCTCTCAGCCCAGAGGCAAGCCGAAGACCTTTTTTTTTTTTTTTGCTTTCTCCTCGAACAACTTGTGTTTTTCTGAGATTTTGAACCGGCCATAAAACTGGCTTTAAAACGTCAAAAGAAAGATACCAAAAAGTTGCCGCCTGCCTGATCTCACGCTCTGAAAATGTGTGTTTTTGATGCTCGCCTCCACTTCTGCATCCTGTCTTCACACCTTTCATGTCTTGATGGGAGTTCCGCCGAAGCGCACTCAAACAGATGTTCTTCCTGCAAAAAAAAAAAAATCAATTCCACCGGCGGTGCAAGGATGTGATAACGCTCCACGCCGAATATAAACCTGTCTCCCGCTTGACAATTTGCTTCCAATTAGACTATTTATACACGCCGTATTTGCAGGGGCGAGGACACCGCTTAAGGGCATTTCTTCTTAGGAGATGTTCCCTCCGTTGGCTTGGTCTTGTTGTCAATTATGCCATATTTTTGTTTTGCTTAAGATTAGGTTGAGTTGAGGCACGTTTTGAAGTGAGCGGGAAGGGAGGGGCAGAGCTCAAAGCATGGCTCTCAAAGCTGCAATAACTTAACCCGGCAAAAAGCACAGCAAAGCGTCCGGGCTCGGCATTACTTACTAATACGAGGGGCTGCGTATTTCAATATACATCCCTTATTCTGAGTCACATAATCGTCTGCCAGCCTCGCTGAATCCACAGAGCGGAGTTAGCCTGCACCATCACCCGTTATCAAGGGAGCGCTGTTAAATACCGTGATTTCAGCCAATTTGAATACTGTTACACACCCAGTTCACTGTTCAGTGGTTTTGTGGTGTTCCAGCTCCAGCTCCAGCCTTTAGAACCAATTCATTATGCTGGGTCATTTGTATTCTCTTTCTCTTTCCCTCTGACCCGCTCATTTCCATACTGCCTGTCCCGTTTGCAGCCAATGCATATGCATGGCGTTAGGAAGCGACACGGATATCGACAAAAGAGGGCTACGAAGCCGTTAAATGTATGGAACAGTGCTCTTGTTGTTGCTCTGACCTGTCGAGAGCCACTCTCCGCCACGGTCTCTTCATCGTTGCTGGTCCCTCAGGTCCTGCAGTCTCTGGGTGCCAGCGCTGCTCCTGACTCATCGCTCTTACATTGGCCTCGCAGACATACAGCCAGATCGCCAGATCGCCATTTGTCTGCTTTTTCTGTCCCTCTGACAGCATGTCCCTGTGTGTGTGTGTGTGTGTGTGTGTGTGTGTGTGTGTGTGTGTGCGCGTGCACACGCATTGCGTATTTGCTTTCAGGAAAGACAGATAGAGATGTATGGATAATCTGACAAGCGGAGAAAGAGACGGGCGGGGGGGGGAGTTAGAGAGAAAGAGGGAGCGATGCAAGTAATGCATTTTGTGGGTTCATTTGATTTGTGTGTTGGTCTGTGCTACTCTTTTCGCTCGTGTTTTCATATAAGCCCAGTGTCTCTGACTTGTCTCTGTTGCAGTTATATCGCTCTGTCTTATGATTATTCACCCCCCCTCCTCTCTCTCTCTCTCTCTCTCTCTCTCCCTCTCCCCCCCGTTACTTAGATGACGACCCCTTGCAGCCAATGACCTCAGATGAGACGGTGTCCGTGGGGGGGACTGTGACACTGACCTGCCATGTGCCCGAGAGCGATAACTCCTCACTGCAATGGTCCAACACTGCACAGCAGACCCTGTACTTTGGAGAGAAGAGAGGTGAGAGGGGGGGGGGGGGGGATGGAGAGACTATGAAAGTTTCAATAAAGCAACCGCACACAATACACAATACAATACAACTAATTGGCTTCGTCACATATATTCTGTTAGAAAACTATTGGTTAGGATACGGACAAAGTGAAAAGTTAGCAGATACTTTCAGAATGAGTTAACTGAAGCTCCATTTACATGTCAGTTCACGCGTCACATCTGTATGAAATCCAGCTGCGATTTGATGCACTTCTGTTGACATAGCAACATGCCTGCATCCCTGTTGGCCAGATCACAGATCTGATTTCAATCTGTTTTGGTGTTTCCAGGCTACGTGCAGATCAACACAGGCCTTACTCCAGCACGAGTGAGACACACGTTTTATAGTCTTCACAGGCGTGCGTTCATGCCCCCACGTATACGGAACATTAAGAGGTTGAACCAATGGGGGGGATCAGATGAATGTCACAACAGCTTGGTGCGCCTTCAGTGTCGCGTGTTAGAATCTCTTGAGCAGATATGACAGCTTGTTTCAGTGCCACTTCAGCTGCCATTATCACAAGGGACAGGCCGTTTAGAGGCTATACTTCCACTTTACTGGGCAGAGTAATGATAATATATGCGTCTTGAGGAGACAGATTTATCATCATCTACAATGCGTCTTGGATGCAGTCACACTTTTGATCGCATAGCTGTCCTCCAATCTGCCCCAGAAGCATGAAGTAACTGCATGTAAAAAAAAGGGTCTATGTAAAAAAACATGTTTTCTACAAAACATATTTGCTAATGCACATCCGCTTCGTATGAATGTAATTGTTAGGAGACAGGGTTGCAAAAAAGATGTTTTTGCTTTTTCATCTTTTCTGAACGAGGCACTAACAACTACTTTGTACTCACTGGGTCAGAAAGCTTTGTTCAAGAGAAAACGCCCCGAACAGAGACAAAGAGAGAGCAATGGACATGTAATATTGCATGATTCACAAAGTGCTCAATATGTGCAACAACTTTCAATGAAAGGATGAAAACAAACCTCAATGGGTGCTTCAATGGGTCCAATTCAAACGGCTACTTATTTTTTTTAAAGACAAATTGTCTCATTAATCAATTTATTTGCTACCCGATGGCCGACCTGGCTGTTAAGCCAGACCGGCTTTTGATGATATTTTGAAAAGAGAGACTTTCCACTCCTTGGTGAAATTGTCCAGCGTCACACAACAGACCCTGTATTTTAAAAAGACAACAAGACGGAAGGCTAGCGGCGTGAAAAAAAACTAAAACTGACACTGTAAAGAATGACTGACATTATAAATGTCGCGCTTTGGTGCTAATGATTACTTTTGCCTTTGTTGGCTCAAACCCGTGGTTGAAAACATTGTCAGGAGTGAAAAGAAGCACAGCACGCAGTTTGAGTGTAACGACCAGGACAACATTACGAGGCTATGATTGCAATAAAAACACGTCTCAAGGGGGATATTTAAAATCCAATCATTTCAGAGGAAACTTAAATCCTGACAAGTTGAAATGTTCGCTCCAACGTATTCTGGTCTGCCTCTTTTCAATAGTCCAGCGTCACACAACACACTTGGTATACTTGTGAGTGAAAAGAGGAGCGAGTGGTCCAGATGGAAGGAAGGATGGTTGGGAAAGTTGGAGAATTGGATACCAGGGCGGCGAGAGAGCTAGAACGACTCCCTCGTGCACCAATGCAACACTTAACAGCAGAAGGGAAGCGATGGAGAGATGGAGTTAAGAAAGACGAGAGTAGACGGACACAGGCCGAGGAGTCGTCATTGCAGAAGGCCAACAGACGATTTGGAGCACAGAGGGGCGAGATAGAGGGAGTGAGTGAGGGAGGGATCAGCGAGTCTTTACTCCGGATGGAGCTTCAACCACAGTCGAGAGGAGAGAGGCACTTCTCTGCAATGACAGAACACTTAAAGGCTGACCTCTTTGGTGGGAATTGAGAAATGTAGTGGTGGAGGAGGAGGAAGGGGAATGGGAGAAAATAGGAAGAGGAGGAGGAGGAGGAGCAGAAACTCCCCACTGCAGTGGTCCAACATGCACAGCAGACGCTGTAGTTTGGAAAGCAGAGAGTTTGAGAGCCTGAGAGGGGAGGGGAAGATGAAGGGAGCTCAGAACTCAACCCTTCATCCATGTCTTCTCCTCTAGCAGCATATGGAGAGAGAAAGAAGAGACATGAAGGTCTTGGGAGTAGATAGAAAGCTAGTGGAGGGATGGAGGTGCGTACAGTACAAAACTGAGAAAGGAAAGAGAGAGAGCCGAAGGAGCAGAATAATTGTAAACAGAAGGCAAACATTTTAATAGGAAGAGAAGCAGATGGAGAAAATGAAGCCAGGAGAAAGAAGAGATATAGTTTTTCACTGTAATTAGCTGTTGATATAACGAAGAAAACCTACGGTGTGAGGATGAACCTGAAACGCAGCATGGGCGTCACTAACTTTTGGTTAAGTTTAGGCACAAAATCCTCACTTAAACCTGCATTCCTTGGTGGCAGCGTAACGAGCTCCAAACACAAAACTGACATTTTATCACCTTTGAAAACTGTTTTGGCTGAAGAGATGAAGATGAAGATGCAGATTTTTAGAAAAAGAAGCAATTCCAATTGACAAATGTACTTCCAAAATTCTCCTTTCAGCTACATTTTGCTCTCTGCCAACTCCCTCGGGAAGTATCCAACTCTTGAGCAGCTCAGTGCTCCACTATGCTTAGTTGCTACCTGTTGTTTGCTGAGCAGGTAGCCGACAGTCTGTTTATTGTACTGGAAAACATCTGCCTGCTGTTGCTGGAAACTGTAACGTTTGCTCCATGGAGCTGAGGGGAACTGCAGCGTTGGGGGATAATTCTCTGTGGATTTGATTTCTTTCACATTACACATAGAGATTTAATGTATTCTTTATCTGAAAATAATGATCAGTGCAGCTTTAAATTGAGGTAACGATCAAGGTTGAAAGAAACCACAATTCACTGTCATAATCACAAATATATTGGTATAATGTTTGCTGTTTTAATCAGATTTGTTTCCTTGCCATAGAAAGTCATTTTTGAAAACGTTCTGCTCGTTAGGGTTGAAATGGAACTTCGCCATCTCCCGCACATTACCGTCCAAATAATTCTTGCTCGGTAGTTTACTGAAATTGTCCAGCCAAGAAGGGAAAGTCGAAGGAAGGACAGACAGATTAAGACGGTGAAATATGAAATAGGATGGAGGGATCGCAAAAATGAGGCAGAAGGAGGGGAATGAGCGAATGAAAATCCCGCAGTGCTTCACTTTGGAAATGATGTCTGGAGATGGAGAAGTAAATCTATGCAGTTGGCCCGAACAGCAAAGCGCACAGACAGTTTTTGCTTCAGAGCGGAGGCAGCAAGAGATGGAGGGATGACGGTATAGGGTACACTAGAACTGGAACAAAAAAGGAAAAGAAATAAGCCAGTTGATTGTCGAGCGGAGGAGAAGAAGAGGCGAGAAATTAGGGCTCTTCTCTTTCTCTTTTTAACACTGCACAGCGTGCACTGCGCTTTGGAGAGTTGAGACATGAGAAGAAGGAAAAAAATGGAGGGGTGGAAGGGGCGGAAGGGAGGGACGAACAGCGTGATGTGAGATAGCAGAACAAGAAGAAAATGATGAGTGACAACCCCTCACAGTGATGGCCTCCACACCGCAGAGCAGAGACTGTACTGCTGCGAGATCAGAGATGGCAAATTCAGAGAGCAGAAAGACAGAGAGAGAGAGAGAGAGAGAGAGAGAGAGAGAGAGAGAGAGAGAGGAACCAAAGACGAGTGCTTTTCGTCATTCATTACTTTAAACAATACATACATGACCAAGAAAGTAGGATCATCATCACAGGCTGGGATGGAGAAGAAGAAGAGGAGAGGAGGAGAGCGGATATTACATTACACTACAGAGGAAAAATAAATGACAATGTATAAATGATGCAGAGGAGATACCGGGAAAGAGAAGTTGGATTTAATTTATGTATTAAAAAAAAATTCTTAATCACACATAATGTGAAAAAAAATCAAAGCCACGGCTGTGATGTATAAAATGTTGATTTTGCCGGCATAATCACAGGCTCACATCGATTCCATCCAAATCTCCGCGGTAGATTGAAAGCTTAAGCTGGCTTTTATCATTAGTCAGACAAGGAAAGCCATTGATATCGGTTTAATTTGACCCTGCTTTGCACAGATGAGATGCGGTACAGAGAGACGGAGGACCCAGCAGAGGAGGCAGCACAGTGCGGGCACATTCTTAAGAGGCTTTTTTCAATAGAAAGATTCAAATTAGAAAAAGAAAGTAAAGGGACATAACTGGCAAAAAAAACCCAGCCTGGTTCCAGTGGAGCAGAGCTAATGAGAGTTCTGCAACTATAACTGGCTAGATGAAGATAAAGCAAAACAGGAAATTAATTGTTAAGGGACACAAAGCTCAGTTGTGTTTATTAAAGCAGATACAATGGAAAAAAAAGAAGCATTTTACAGCTAATTCTGTCCTGTATTAATCTCAGCGTGAACATTTACAGAGAAGAAACCTGTCATTCCATGGCAAACACAAATGATCTGATAGCTGTAGCCAACACGGGATATTTTAATACGTTTTAAAGCCTTAATTCTGGATAATTTATTTTAAGACCCTTTTAAGGACCCAGAGATACCCCGGAGGGAACGTGTGGGAGTGGATGGGTGGATGGATGAGGGGAGAAAAGAAAAGACCCAGTGCTGCTAATAGCAGAGATTAAACAGAGAGGAAAGCATGAAAACAGATGGGTTCCTACATTAATGCCAGACTACCAGGAGACAGAGAGAGAGAGACGCTGGGATAAAGAGATGGACGCGAGGGAGATAAAGACCGAAACTTTGAAATCAAGACAAGGAAAGGGAAACAAACAAGGACATTACATTTACATATTTGGCTTTTAGCTGGTGCTCTCATCCAGAAAACGACTGTCTTCTCAGGAGTCTCGATAGCTTCAGAGCGAGTCGGTAAGAATAAGTTTGAGCGCTAACGTTCCACTTAACATCGTGGTTGAACTGCAGGCTCCAGGGAGACCTCGCTAGAATAGAGAGCCCAGCCGGCAAAACACTCATAAAAACCACAGAAGAAAACTGTCAGTGAAAGGAGATGAAGCATCCTGACAGACGGTTCTCATTCTCCGTGCTTCATTCCGAGACTCTGACCTATGAAGAACGCACCAGGGTGCCTTTGGCAACCCTGATTATTTTTCCTGAGTAGTCGTTTTTTTGTCTGTAATATGTCAGAAAACTGTGAAAATTGCCCATCACAGTTTCCCAGAGCACAACATGATGTCTTTGTGTTCCACATCTTCATCGACCAGAAGTCCAAAATGCAAAGACACTCTGTTCACTCTCCCTAAGTTCGAAAAAAGCAAGAAAATAAATACATTTGAGAAGCTAAAAAACAGAAAGCAACAAAAATTGTCTAGTTTAATATTGTAATCCCATGTCCAACTGGTGTGCTGTGTGTTATACAATGGTGTCCTCTTACCCTATTAGTTTTATATACTATATGAAATGCCTGACTGAGGTTACTGCACCGGAATGTAGCAACAAGTTTCCCAAGTTACAGGACAAAAGACATATTTTCTCACTTACCCCTCGTGGTCTCTGACCATGCTGATACATTTACATGCACTTGTGCACAGTGTGTGTTTTGGTGAGTTAAAGACACCTTTCCCACCCCTGAAGTTGTATTTTGTTCTATTTCATAGAGACGTTTAGCGAATTAATTAATGAGCTAGTCATCATCTCATGCAGTGGTTCTCAACTGGTCTGGCTGCGGGACCCACCATCACCCTTAATGACTAGCCGGGACCCACCACCCAAATTTTATATATATATATATTCAAGACGTCTAGTAGTAGTAACGTCTCTGTGTAGTAAACAACTGTCAAATCAAATAAAGAAAGCACACATTATATTTTGACAAATATTCTCATTTTTCAAATTTAACTGGATGGATTATAAATACATAGAAATACATGAATACATGTTCTTCTCATTTCAAGTAAAATAATGGCTGGATTAAAAAATAAATGACGTCATGAAATTCTGTTTCGAAAAAATATGTTCACTGAATTGCCCTGCAGCTTTAAACTCAGTTCATTCAGGATGAAGTGAAAAATCCACAATATTATATTTAGAGAAATTAGTGTTGGAAGAATTCACCTCTGAGTCTGTCCAGTCAGAGTCGAATGACTCTGGTCTCTCTGGACACTTCTCTCTTTTGGAGATCGTCCTATGATTTGACTTTCACAACCCACACCACAAGTGGCGTAAATGCTGGAATAATTCCGCTGCAAAAAAAATGCCCTTCAAAATAAAATCACAATTTTTTTTTTTTTTTTTTTTTTTTTGTCAGGCAAAGGCCCTGAAAACCCCAAAAAAGAAAAGACCCACTGAAAACGGGTTCGCGACCCACCAGTTGAGAATCACTGATCTAATGGGCCAGTTGTATGAAAACCCAAACTTAAGTTGTGAACCACCTCCCTGTAGATGCTTGAGATCAATTTGTTTCTTTCTCATGACACATGTTTGTCCTGATATGTAACATCAGGACAAATATTTTTCTAACATCTTGACAAACTACACAACAGTAGGACAGAAGTGGACAAAACGCTCACACCACACATCTCAGTACGGTTTCATCACATGAGCACAAACTGTGAAATACATATCACAGATGTCGACACTAAATATGGAGAAAAAATGACTTTCCTCCGCTGTGAAAGGATTATGTGACAGTCGCACAAATTGGATGCTGTATATTCACTTGTTAGCGAACGATTAACTTTCAGCCGGAGAAATAATGATTAATAAAGATATTTGTTTTTGGTCCGTTGCTCGTGATTAAAAAATTAGATCTTTCGGGAAAAGTCGGCCAGAAACCCTTTTTTCCATAATTTAAGAACCATCAAGTCATCAAGCTTTCCATCACACTTTCCTTAATTCTGCTAAATCTCCTTTCTGTACAAGCAAGAACCATTTTATATACATTTTAAGCTGCATGCATTCACCAACATGTAATGAGTCCAGAGGTGTGCCTTCATGTGCGTATTTTACTCGGTAAACAACGATGGAAGTAGAATAAAACACTCACAATTTGAGGTTTAGCAAACACACCTCGCCAGAAAAAGAAAATCTGGATATAAGCTCTCAGTCTGGCTATAATTCTATTTATTTGTCATCTTCCTTCCTCTCCATAACAGTATATAAGCAGACATCACACAGGCCTCATACGATTTAACAAGGTAATGGCTCTCTGGTGATTTATAAACCTTGGTGGACGGGGAAGCTCTCGCCTAGCGCGGGGATATTGAGTAGGCAGACTTTTACTGTGGTGAAAATGACTGTTGTTGTAAATCATCTTATTAAAAAAAACACGCAAAGCACTTTTAAAGTTTTACGGTGTTGAGGACTCTTCAGTGAACAGGCACAAAAAAAACAACATTAAAATTGATGGTCAGATCCACACCGAGCCTCTCAGAGACCGAGACACTGCTGCTCCACATGCGGGGGCGTGAGATGTGTGTTGATCTTTTTTTTTTTTGACATTTTCTGAAAAACCATTGATCCACGTCGCATCAGTCAAAGTTTTCTTGGTGTCTGCGAAGGCTCTCTGGAGAACGTATTAACAACCATCACAGGAGGAGAGACTTTTGAAATCTAGCACCTGAACGACTTCTCTCCTTCATCCTCTGCGTATCATCCGAACTCTCTATTCCAGATGTACTTAAAATAATCACGTGTAATGGCAGACGAGTGCAAGGAGAAGAAGGAGAACGGAGTACAAAGAAATCAAAGTAAAAAAAAAAAAAAAAGGCAATTTGATTTTTTTAGGTTAACGAAGTAAATGTATGAAAAAGATCTCGTGCGATTGAGAAATTGGCCTTTTGCCGCTCACCCACAGATATAAAAATAGAAAATCACATAACCAGACATGCATGCGTTGCATAATACTGTCTTATTGTTATGGCTCCACACAATCATTTATTCCTCATTTGGATTTTTAATAAAAACATACTGTGACAGTTGTGATTGTGTAGGCCTCTCATAATTCGCCTGCACATCACTTCAATAGGTATTTCATTTTTTTTCTCGGGCTCATTCGTTACCGCCGCTAGCGCTATCCTGAGCGTCGTCACTTAGCGCGTAGCGCTCGCCATCAGATAAACACTGTTCGCTCTGTCAGCACTGTTGAAAATAGTTTGCACTGTTAGCACCGCTGGCTCAGCCGTCGTCATGTTGAGAGCCTTGCGGAGGCAATAGATGCATATTTCATCCATACAGAAACTGAAGCGTAGGCGACTTCCTGGAGTCTTAAAAAAAATGGACAGAGCCGTGGCAGCTGTTTCCCCCTGTTTCCAATCTTTATTCTAAGCTAAGCGTCTCCTGGCTCGAGCTTCAAATCTAACGGACAGATATGAGAGTGGTATTGATCTTACTCGCGGCATCAAAGCAAATTGGCTTATTTCCCAAAATGGCTAACTTTTCCTTCAAACTAGCCTCTTGTACAAGTGAGATTAAACCACATCAGGACATCCGGTCTATAGAGATAAAAGAAAGAAAACGAGCTGCACACACGTACCACACTGTCAAACAAGTCAAATCAAAGCACTACAGGGCATTAAAAGATATCAAGACAATATTTCCCTCTTTACTATGCATTAATCTGAACTTGTGACTTGAAACATGAGCAGCGAAGTAAGTGATGGCACGCAGACAACCCAAAGAGGCAGAAAGAAGCAGCAGGCTGATAGTGACAGCCATTATGATAATTGCTTCTTTAGCTTCCTTTCACTATAAAGGTGAGGAAAGAGAAAATCATCTATGCTTTCAGCATCATGCACTTTACTCTGTTATGCTTTCTTTCCAATCCTTCTGCGCCAAGCAGAGCAGCCAGCATGAGCAGTGTCTTCTCCAGGTAATCTGCTTTTTAGGATGTGTCATCGGTCACAGTGTTATTTGCCAGAAATCCCCAACGGACTTTCTTTTTCTTTTTTTTTTTCTCTCGCTGCTGTAAATACTACATGGCAGGATTTCATTGGCATGGTGCTTGAAGCTAATACACCGGTGGGAACATTTCTCTCTCAAGTTTCATCTGGAACTAATGCCGCCTTGCTTCAATTTGCACCACCGTGGGCAAAGTTTGGTTCATCTCGCTCCTTCCATTGATTCTGCAGACATTTTGTGCTGCCGCCTCCAAATGATTATTTTTTAAATTCTGTCTGAAGGAACAGGGCAAGAGAGATGAGTGGATTGAGAGGGAGAAGGAGGGGAAGGTGGATACAACAGACAGAGGTGTGTGTTTATCAAGTGTTTCATAGTCGGCGCGCTGATCCAGGATCAATTGACGCTCTCAGATCAGTTGGGACGGAATGATCAAGGGACGCCTGCGGTCACTGAACCCGGATCAGCTGTCGGAAAGGACGGATAATTAGGGAGCTGGAGAGAATATTCGGAAACAGATGGGAGGATGGAGGCGACATGTGTGGAAGAGAGAGAGAGAGAGAGAAGAAGAAGAGAGGCTGTCTGTTTGGACGTGTGTGTCAGATAAATGCCTAAAATGTAAAACAAAAGGAGAGAGAGGGAGAGAGAGAGTTGAGTGATGGGAGATGGAGGGAGGGGAAGACAGGAGAAGAAAGAAAGGGAAAAGAACAAAGCAGGAGTGGGAAAGACATTTGACAGCTGGATGCGAAGAAAAATGGCCAGAGAGGGAAGCAAGAAGAGGAGGTGAAATGCACATTCAGGTTGAGGCAAAGAGGGAGACGAGGACATAACAGGATGCAGAAGCTAAGAGAGAGATAAAGATAGAAAATACGAATTTTAACTGATTTACTTTGCCTCGGCAGCACAGGTTTCTCTCCTCTGTCGTGCCAATAAGTCAAATTTAAATTTGAGAGAGTTCTCGGCACATCGCGAACTTAGTTGGAAAGGCATGAGGAGGTAGGAGGCAGATGAAAAAGGAATATATGTATGTGCTCTCAGTGTGTGTTGTGAGAGAATTCCCCCTCTTCCTGTATGTTTGAAGTTGAAAGAGCATGGGAGAGGTTGAGGGAGGAGGAGGAGGTGGAGGTGGAGGTGGAGGAGGAAGGCGATAGGCGAAAATAGCTGCTGTGACCAGATCAACAGTTGGACCTTTGGGGAGTATCGAGTCTCGAGTTTGAGCTGCAGACAAGAACCGCTATCTGGCCAAACACACGCACACACACGCACACGCACACACACACACACACACACACACACACACACACACACACACACACACACACACACACACACACACACACACAGGCAACAGAGACATGCAGACACACTTTCAAACACCGACGTACAAAAAGGTTTGTAGGCTGATAAGCAGATCCTGTACTTGATATAATGAACGCACAAATGCTCCATCTCCTCAGCTCAAAGCCCTCCTGACACCACTTGTAAACCCCTCACACGCTCCATCATATGCACACACGTAGAATTGCAAAGTGGAAGGAGATGCTGTTTGAAGAAGTTTCTCCTCTCGTATAGATTCCCATTTTTATCCTCTCTGGTTCCTCAACGTAGAAACCCAGGGGTCTCCTTGATTACCTAACGGCACTATAAGACTGCCGCGGATGATCCACTGTTGTTCCAGCCAGTGTGTCAGTGCCTCCGAGTGTGTTTAGCTGTGTTGCTATCTTTTAAGTGTTAGCTCTGCCTTTACCGGAGCAGCATGCATCTCTGAGGCATGACATTTACTCGCCTGTACTTTCAAACTACACTTTTCAAACTACTTTTCAATACACAAAATGAGTATTGACTTTGTCTTTATGTGCAAAGACTAGTTCTCTTCGCTCTGATTATCATGTCACGTTTCCCCCCAATGTTCGTGAAGCAAGAGCTACATTTGTATCCTGGTGAAATACATCGTTCAGGAATCAAAAATCGAGATGCGGGAAAGTACAGCTGCAAAGTGTCTGTTCCCGCAGCGCTCATGAATTAGTTGCACCTGTGTTTTTCATTTAAAATTAAAACATTCTGCTTGACATCTGGAAACAATGTTTCAAATTTCGCTTTCTGAAAACCTAAAGTTATTTCAATTTCATTTCAGATCAATGATGTTGTTCTTTTTTGGTTTCTGCCTGGCGAGCAGATGGCTTTAAATACCGTGACGCCCATGAACCTCGGCTGACGTTGCCATGGAGAAGTCAGATGCACAAAACACACAATTAAAAAAAAAACCCATTGTTACAAGTTGTAAAAAAACACAATACTACAGCTGCCGAATTCAACCAAAAGTGAACTTTTTTTAAACGATTATTGTTTTTGGGAACTTTGTCAGGTAGTAAAGGTCCTCAGCCAGACTCAAACTGGGGAAGTTGTGGTTGATGATGTTGTTATCCCTAATCCCTAATCTCTGTGTTTTCTTATGCGGTTTTGTAGGAAGAGTTTCATTTCGAACGCCTTTTTTATTTAGCGTGAGAGAAGCGTGAGAAGAGGAAACTAGAACACAAATTCGAATGGTGTCGAACGTTGAAAGTTGTGAACTGCAAACTTAGATGTTTAGAGTTTCATGTCCATCCAAGCCTTGGAAGTGCTCCAAATGGCAGTCGCCTGACATGCTCTATGAGAAAATAACAACGACTCCCCTCTCTCTAACCACACAGATACACATCTCATCGGTTAATCCAGTTTATCTCAATACTCAGAAATTCATTACATCCCTTCAGCAAAGAAACAAAAGCCAAACAGCAGAGTGTGACCTATTGGCGGACTATTTATGTTGCTCATATCGCAGGCTAAACAGCGCAAGGCACATGTACCATTTTCAGGGGCGTCCCGATCGATTCGCCCCCGTAACTAGATATCATATCGTTTCTGAAAATCCATCATACCTGTACTCTCGAGCAATGTACATCGTTTATAATGAAAAACGAAAGAACAAAAAAACGAGAAAAAAAAGCCTGGAGTCAGAAAAGATTAGAAATGGGGGGAGATGCACGAGAGAAAGATGGAGAAGAACAAGAGAGAGGGAAAGAGGGGAGATGGAGGAGAACTGAGGGGAAGGGAATTAAGGAGACTGATGGTTGAGAGCAGGGTCCAAGGGGCATGGATAAGTGTGTGTGTGTGTGTGTGTGTGTGTGTGTGTGTGTGTGAGTGAGTGAGTGACCGTATGCTTCACATACAGACACACACACACACACACACACACACACACACACACACACACAAAGAGGGTAGCTCATGAAGACAAATGTAGTGACCTTGCTTTGTGATAAGGCATGGAGATAAAGTAGTGTTGGATGAAATAACTGAAAAACAGAAACAGAGGTGTGTGTGTGTGTGTGTGTGTGTGTGTGTGTGTGTGTGTGTGTGTGTGTGTGTGCGTGTGTGCGTGTGCAATAGAGATAGACAGGTGAACAGACAGATGGGAAGATGGAGAGCAGGGATAGAATATTGTGACAGAAAAAGATGAGGAGACAAACAGACACAGATGTGGCTCTCTACTGAGAGAGGCAAATAAACAATAAGATGTGAAAACAGACAGCGACCATAACACACTGTTAAACTACACACACGCCCACACGTATATGGAGTCGCCCACACAATGCACAAAGATTTTCAGAATAAGATGACATGTTGAGGAATGAGAAAATAGCTGACGGAACTAATTTGCATTGAATTAGCCTGCTGGCTAGCTAGCTAAAAACATGATATTTTATTTGTCAGAAGGCTGTATTACTGTTGTTACAGTAGGAGAGACTAACACTTTTGGACATTTGCGCTGTTACAAGAAACAAAAGATTTAAAGCAAATAGACGTCACACAAAAAAAGTACTGCAACAAGTTAGCTAGCGCATTAGCTGACTGCCTTGTATTGTCTCTGTTATTTCCAAGAACCAGGTGCTGACCAGGGTTGTCAGCACCTGGGTCGGGTTAACTTAACCCGACCCATTTTCAGTTAGAATAAACTGCCGGGAAGAGAGAGCAAACCTGCGCAGACTTCCCACACAAGCGTGGTGTCACATCCCTGTGGCTACGTCTACCTCTACCAAGCGGCAACCTCCGGCTCTGAAAAGTGAAAGCAAAGTGGAAGTGCACTTCTACTAAGACCTTGAAGGAGCGACTTCTCTGGTTGTAGAAATAAATCAGATTGTAAAGAAGTCTCTTGATTAAATTACACTACTTTACAACTGGGTTCATTACCTCAGTGAACATTATAAACATGAGATCATGGTCTCAACTGCTGGTTTTTGACATTGTCACTACCACGGCGTTGTCTCGTCTGGGAGTCGTTTTCGTCTTTCAACTTTAACCCTTTAACAGTGCGTTTTCAGTACATGGAAGTTAATTGTGACATTTTGGTCACATTAAAACATCTTGTTCACCCCTCTTGTGTCACTTCTGGTTCCAAAAAAACAAGATGGCGACAGCCGACAGGTCAAATTCGAGGCTTTAAAACTGTCATCCACCAGCCAGTGGGCGGTGTCACAGTGACTACATCCTCTTTTTATATACAGTCTCTGACTGCAGCTCACAATACCTAAAATATTGCTGGACGCCAGGGAAAAGACAGAAATAATGCCCACGGTAACTTAAAACAACCGTTAATGTGCGAACAGATCTATTGAACTATTCACTTTACTTGAGTTTTTTCTTTTCTTCTGCAGGTATCTGCTTTCTTGTTATACGTTAAGTCATTATTTGCGGGGAGCCAACTCTGCATGATTTCGCCAGAGAACAAAGCTGAAAAGCTTTTACCGAGACAGACAGACGGCCAGAGACAGATAGACAGATAGACAGATAGAGCTAGACGTGGAGATAGAAAGACAGATAGACGTTGAGACAGACAGGCAGATATGAGCGCAGGGAGACAGACAGCAATCACACCGCACAAACAACCGTAGAGGTCAGTGCTATCACGGAAACGAGCAGGTTATTTCGTAGCATTTCATCATCATCTATCTCGGTCGCTTGTGCTTCTCTCTCCCCCTTTCATGGCTGGATTTCTCATTGATGACAAAGCCATTTATGTCTCTCTTATGTTTCTCCCCCGCCTCCCTCCTCCCTCCTCCCTCCTCCCTCCTCCCCTACCCATTCCCACTGCCTCTCCCTTATTCTCCTTGCTATTTATGCTTCCTCTGGTTTATTTTGCAGTTTTTTTCCTCTCTCTCACACTTTCTCTTGTCTCTCATTCTCAATTTGTGTCTCCTCTCTTTACTCCCCTCTCTGTCTCTCTTTGCCTTGTTCGCGCTCACATCTCGGCTATTTTTTCCTCCTCTCTCTCTCTCTCTCACCTCGTCTTCCTCACTCCTCCTCCTCCTCTCTTTCCCTCTTACATCATTTTCTCTCCAAACATCTCCCCCCTCCTTTCCATTTTACCTTTCTCTTTCTCATGATTTAAATTCTGCACATCATCTTTCCTACTTTCCTCTTTCCCTCTCACTCTGCCCTCCCCAACCTTGGTCGCCCTCCTTTACATGCTTTCTTACTCTCTTCCCACCTCCCTTATTTTTTTCACTTCTTCTCCTTTTTCATGTCATTGTTTCTTTCTCCTGTGCCTTTCAGATCCTCGCTAATCACGCTCCTTTATCATTTCTTTCCTTCCTTTCTTTGTCATACTTTCTCCCCCTATCCCCTCTTCTCTGTTTTTCCCCTTTCTCAACCTTTCCCTCTCCTCCTCCCCGTTTCTCCCTCTTTCAACCTTTTCTTATATCCTTTCATCTTTCTCTTTCGCCTTTTCTACCTTCCAATCCTATCATCCCTTTTACCTCCCTACTGTCTCACCTCTTTGCACCCTCCTGTCATCTTCCTCCCTACTTCACCTGATTTCTTTTATCCATCCGTCATGGTCCTTTCCCTTCCCATCTCTCTACCGCCTCCTTTTCTAAATCCTTACATCCTCTCATGTTTCCTTCTAATCTCTTTCTCCTTTCCCCCCCTTCCTTAT
Source organism: Lycodopsis pacificus (assembly GCA_028022725.1). Taxonomy (NCBI): domain Eukaryota; kingdom Metazoa; phylum Chordata; class Actinopteri; order Perciformes; family Zoarcidae; genus Lycodopsis; species Lycodopsis pacificus. The sequence continues at coordinate 22,677,730 of CM051700.1, read as the reverse complement.
TATGTTGCATTCCTTCTCTCCCCCTCTGCCCGGCTCTCTCCTCTCTCCTCCCTCAACTCCCCCTTCCGTCAAGCCCTCATCTTGTCCGCCACTTTTCGTTCTTTCTTTCCCCCCATCTCAACGGTCTTTCTGTCCCTTCTACCTGACTCGTACTCTGCCTCCTTTCTCTGCCTCCTCTTCCTCCTCCTTTTTTCTCTCTCTCCTCCTCTTCATGGCGACGAGACACCTGTACACCGCAAATATGAGAAAACCCTTAGAAATCCATTGCAATATTAAAAAAATGTAAAGTTAGAAAAGATCCTGAAAATCAAATATCGTAAATAGATGAATCATACCTTATATAACTTATATCTCTTATTCATGAAGCTGATCAATTATAAATGCACATTTCTAAATATTGATATCCTGTTCCTCTTCTTCCTTCAGCGCTGAGAGATAACCGCATCCAGCTGCACCACTCGACACCGACCGAGCTTTCCATAACCATCGCCGACGTGCAGCTGTCCGACGAGGGCGAGTACACCTGCTCCATCTTCACCATGCCGGTCCGCACCGCCCGAGCTACAGTCACCGTGCTAGGTGGGTCACACAAACACACACACACACACACACAGTACATGTTCACACTATCTCACACACTGTGCATACTGGTGGGGGAAAGCTGTTGTCTTGATGTTGCCAAAAAACAGAGGTTGAAACTTTTCCAGCCCTTGAAACGCACCCTGGACTGTCAAGCATATGAGCATATTCACTTTTTTGATGCTGCAGAAATATGTGAAATCAATACAATCTTTTTTTCTTATTATACTTTTTTTTGTAAAACTCCCTTTACTTAATGAATTCTTTCTATGTCCTGTCCGTCCTTGAAGGAGAGTCCCTCTCTCAGAGGCCCGTCCAGGTTTTCCCGAGAGATGCTCTCTGTTCTCTCCGAGGCCTAATGCTGCTGAGTGATGTCCTTGCCTTCCTTGTCTTCGTACTCCAGCGTATCTCCTTTGGGACTGATTGACGGCAGTACAAATCAGCTGGACTGCAGCCTGTCTTTGATCTCTCTCCCGAACCTGTTGGATTGTGACAAATCTAAACGGATGATTCAAAGCTTTTGGCATCTTTTTCTTATTTTTCTCCTCACTTTGTCATGTTGTTTGTAACAATTCCACAACTATGGCCTCCTGTTCTACCAGTGGGTTTCCAAATACACGGAGAAAATGTGGGCCCATTAAATGACAAGAGCAGTTCATATTTTTAGAATGATGAAAAGGTGGCTCGAATTCACCTTGATACACCGCTGTGGCTTTGTGCTCGCCTGATCCACCCTGCAGAGTGTGGAGCAGGATGAGGTTTGACCCTCTGGATGTGCATTGTAACTGTGACATGCTAGCGGAGGCTGCCTGTTGGCATGAGGCAAAGGATTGCCACTCCAGCAGTTTAGTGTTGCGCTTCTATTAAGTTAGAGGACTTATCAAAGACGGATTATAAAATAATGTCTGCAATCGATGCAATAACGGCTGAGATATCCGGTGTTGTGGGTAAAGGCCTGTAGTCACCGGAGGCGTCTATTTTTCTTGCGATTGATTTGCACGTCAATATATATTTTTTCCCCAGCTGTTGTTTTTATCGTGTATACTTTCACATGGAACACAAATATTACGTGGTGAAAGAGCAACATAGTTATTTTTTTGGAACAAGGTTGATTTTTTTTTTAGCTTTCGTTCCTCAAATAAAGGCATCGACCACGTTATGTGTGGCGGATGTACTCAAAGCTTACAAATAGGGAGGTTCTGTTGTTCGAACCAAGACGGCAACCGTGACAAAGGCAGAGCGTACCGTTCTTACCTTTCACAATAAAAGCCCTAGACATATACAGTACACTATGTCATCTTTACCAGAGGGACCTCAAATCAAAGCATTTTGCTGAAAGCAAACTCAATAACATATTTTCCAGTAGCAAAGGCTAAACAAGAGTTAGCCTCAGACAGACTGCCAGACGCTGCTCGGGTCAATGGGAGCCTGGTAGTTGGTACTCTGCCCGCCTGCATCTATTCAAAACTGTTCTTCAATAAGTGCTGCAACTGTCGCAAATTCGCATCCTTGCCAGTGTGAATAGCGTGAAATATATTATATTTTGCATTTTTGTCTATTCTTCATGCCCCCTGGTGTGCAAAGGCCTTAAAGCTGCAAAATCACTGTATGCATGTTTCCCACAATACATTTCATTTTCATCTTTTTGTTAGATCCATACTCCTTATGAAGAATAATCCGATTTTCATGTGTAAAATTGAGTTTCGCTTAAAAAGTTAAAACTGAAGTGTCAGATTAATTGAAAAATAAATTGAGAAAACTTAATTAAAAAAAAAAAAGTATTCCCAAAATGATCCCTTCTGTGGAGCGTAACGTTATGATGTTATGAACGTTATATCCCTGTGATGCCTTCATCCAGTTCGGTCCAGATCCTTTCTTACAGCCTTAACCTATATGTGTCCTCATATAACTCTCGTGTGGGAGATGAACCGGCTCCACTCCTCTTCTTTGGGATGGGTGTTATTGCTTCCCTGCAGCCTGCGATAAATTGTGGTCATCCTGTCAGTGGTGAGTGGGCCTGTTCATCGATTGGATATTGGGCTAATCGGCTTTGGACCCTCACAAACAATCTTTCACGTACAGATTTTTATTAGTCAGGTTGTTATTGTGTCTCAGTGTGAGCTCATTCTGGCCATATTTTGTGGTTTTACTTGAAGATGAGAACAAAGCATTGTGCATGGCAATACTGTAATGCACGAGCTAATGGCCAAACAACCACAATAGAGACTGACTGTATACATGGCAGAGACAGCTGGTGGGATATTCCTGGGAGGTTGTGGTGGGCAGATTTATGGCCAATATTTCAGGGCATCCAACGCCTCTTTTAATCCACTTTAAGCCACTTTCATCTTTTGTGCTGCTCACAAAAAACCCGCATCCACATTTATTTAAAAAACTCACCATATGATACAGACATAGAATACATTTCTGATATATAAGCTTATTCATGGTATTGAGGAGGATTAAAAATGAGCTGCAGAGGGTTTCTGTTTAATTCACTTGAAAAATGCACCAAGTGCAGACAAGAGATGCTAGCATTGTGATATTTGGGGTGGGGCCGGGTGGCTTACGACGGCTGTGCTGCAGCTGAAAGGCCACATTGTTGTTCCCCAAATGTGGGGTTTGTCAGTCCAGAGCTGTGGAAGCATCCTTGAATACATAGTTTTGTTGATATTTACTCAAATGTTCTGGCAGTGCTGCAAAGAATATTGAAATTAATTAAATATAGTCGCCCTGGACAACGGCATTAGCAGAGCGCCTGAAATGTTAATGTGATGTTGGTGTGTGTGTGTGTGTGTGTGTGTGTAAGTCGGGGGGAAGGGAAACGTGTGTGTCGAAGCAAGGGTGAAAAGCGGGTCCACATTAGCTCCTTAAATTCAAATTAACATCAGAATCCCTCCTCCATATTGCTTCCAATTGTTTTCATCCCAGTAATTGACGGCTGTGACACTGTATTCTGCGTTCGATAAATATTTCATGACCCCTGAGGGGAAGCCAAGCCATTAAAAATGTATGCTTAGATGTCTACAAACGCATCGACCCCGATGGGAAAATCAGCCGAGGATATCGAGTTTTGGCACAGCATGTGTGTTTTATTCTTGTTTTGACATGCGCAAGGTTTTGACAGACACAGACACACACCAGCGCATAACTGCTGAGTACGGTCAGTTTTAAATGCTTGTGTGTCTGTTGGTGTAAAATGTGTGGTATGCCTCTCCGCTCTCTCCTGAGCTAAGCAGAGAATAATTTATGAAGGCTTTATTCTCTTTTCTTCTCCTTGTAGAGGAAAGGGTCTCGACAGGGCTTCTCCAGCCAATTCTATATGTGCAGTATTATTCTCTCATTAATATTCAGCGCTCCTTTACTGCCAGAGAGCTTCCGCACACAGTGCACTACATCAAATACTGCTACATTAAAAATTGACCACATTTTTATTTTTTGATCTATATACCTTGGTTATTTCACAGCGTTATATATTGGTATTTGGTCGGTTTGCTTGTCTGTCTGCAGGGAAAATATCATTTAATCTAATGCCACAGCAACTATGGCAGAAACCCATCTATCCATCCATCCATCCATCCATCCATCCATCCACCCAGCTATCTGTCCATCTATCCATCGACTTCTTCACTCCCTGAAAACTTGTAATATTGGAATTTCTGTTTTCTGGCCTGACAAAATGTCACACCTTTCCATAATTGGTCCAACATCTTGTCAATTTTACTGAAATATGGGTTTCTCTCCTGGCATTCCTTCATGACTCGCTCTCCCTTCTCCACCGCTACATTTCTGTCTGACGCTCTACTCTTTCAGCTCTCTCTCTTCCTCCCTCTGTCCATCACTCGGTCTCTCTCTCCTCCCTTAATGGCGCTCTGCGGTAGCCGGCAAAAACCGAATGTTCATTATTTTCAAAAGCGGAATGACAGTAAACTCCGCCAACGCTTGGAGAAAAGTGCCCACAACGGCTCCAGATGGAGTACGGCAAGAAAGGTTTCATTCTCTCCACTCTTGCCTTCGACCACGATGGTGGAGAGTGGATTCTGAACTATTTTGGCAGACCGGAGTTGTAGATTCCTTCTCCCGCTTTTATCTGCAACTCCCGCTCCAAGCGAAAATAGCAATCAGGCAAAAATGTGGCTTATTTTAACCGACTGCTGGAATCTGGAAGAACACCTCTGGGAGGGGAAGGCATATCATGATCGTTTGGTTTGGCTCAGTGCTTTCCTGGTGGCTCACTTGGCTGAAGCAAGTTTGAATCTGACCTTTGTCTCACTCCATCCCTCTGTCCTTTTCGCTTTTTCTTGCAAACGCTCACACAATGCCCCCCCCACCCCCAAAAAAAACAACCCATTTAGTCCGACTGAGTCATTCTAACTCTCTCTTTGCTTTTAACTAATGAATTCTGGGAGTCGTATTTAATAATCTTTGCAATAAGTAATTTGCTTGACATTTTGGACTGACCTAAAGCACTGAGGAACGAACAGCCACACAATGCCACAGCGTTACGAGACTGACTTGTATTGTCGAAATGCCAAGGCTGTCAGAGTTAATGCAGAACTCGTGTTCTTGGTTTTACAGCATTATTCTTTTTTTCTCATCGAATTAATTGCATTTCCATTTTCATCTCAGTTGGCAAATGTTGAAATACTTGATACGAGTTCCACAAGCAGTGAAATGTTCGGTTTTGATTTTCTACATTTAGCTTCTGTTTACATTTAGGTTTTCAATGTCTTACCGAAAATGTGCTTTATCTCGAGACATGATATGCACTTGTAGAATCTGAGCTTTTTGTGGTGCATTAATAAAGAAAGTTCAGACACAGTAACCCTCTACTCTACTGTATGTTAACACAGTATTCCCCTGTAAAATACATGTATTATTAATAGCAATGTGTGTTGTGGAGAAAACTCGGTGGACAGACTGAGGTCGAGGCATTTAGCTCAATTCAAGCAATAAGGTTTATTTGTAACATAAGTATTATGCCCAGCAGTTTTACGTGCACGTGGCCTAATCTCTACTCTGAGTGAGCAGGGAAAATGTACAAAAGACAGGAAAAGCAGGAAAAGGCGCGTAAACATCATTGCGCAAAACATAATATAGGCTCTTCTTTCAGCAGTCTATTGGTGGAATATAAAGTAGGGGCGGCTCTGTAATTAGCAGTCAGAGGGCCCGCTGGAGCACTGAGCAGCATCGCCCACACTGGCTCACGATGGATCCTCCTTCGCTGCTTCTTCAGTGGGCGTACATGTTGATGTAACTACATATTGTTATGTCCGGCCGACTTGATAAGCGGGGCGCCTCTCTATCTCTAAGGCAGGCAGGCAGCTGAATCTGGTTCTCTGTGTGACTGTGACATTCATCTGGGGCAAAAGTTATCCTTCAGAGTTCTAATACTTCTCACTGTGTTCAAACGAGCGCTATGAATGCCTCGTCTGGAGTATTTGACCTTCTTCTACTAGAACTCACATATCCGCGTATAAGCATACAAGTAACATTGAATGTATATTTTATTCACATGTGCAATACCTGCTCCCCGGAGAGGCTGGAAGGAGAAATGTTACGTTTCTACGCAAAAACCTTTGCAGAGTTAGTACATCATTTACTAGCATTAGCAATTCTATGCCACGCTAGCTACGCAGTACTATTAGTAGAAGCGTTGTTGTGAAACGGTGGTGGTAAGGTTTTTAGGCTTTTAGCGTCTTAGTTTTGTGAGAAGAAAACAGCATTGTTTGCCACAAATTAACTATAAAGTTAAACTTTAAGCTACTGGGTTACAGTAAGGGAATAGATTGCGGTCATGCAGATTTTCGGTAGAAAACAGGGTTCAAACAGCGCCCCCTAGTGTGACATCCACAAACAGACCTCCTCCCTGAGAGGATTTGTGATGCTGTAGGAACATTATTAAGCTAATTCCGCCTCTCCTTCTGAGAGACAATGGTAATTATTTGCACCGCCTTAAGTGGTTGTCAGCAAAACATAATAATATTCTAATGCATCGGTCCTAATTGACACTGATGTTTATTTATATGTAACATTTCGGCAACAAGGCAATCCAAAGCGATTTACATGACACATCAAAAGCATCGAGACGAAGTGCGAAGGAAACGCATAATTAAAGTAGATTTTAAAAAACGATTAAAAGCAGTCATTAAAGAGCCAAGAGAATACAAAATGAAAACAAGCAACACAATAGTAAGACAGGTACAAAGTTGCAGTGCAGTGTGAGAAATAAATGATTATTTGGTTTAATGAAAGGCAGCTGCAAACGGAAAAGTCTTCAGCCTTGATTTAAAAAAAGAAGAAAGAAGTGAGAGTTGCAGCTGACCTGTAGGTCTCTGAGAGTCCAGATATGGTGCATACTAACTGAAAGCTGCTTTCCCATGTTTATTTGTGACTTGAGTGATGATTTGGGTGAACATGAAGCTCAACAGTCATTAGAGCTGCTGTGAAATGACCATTGCAAGCCTGCATCGTTATTATACCTCGAGCTGGTTTTCATCAGCGTTTCACAATTGACCTGCTAGATTCAAGCTCGTCTGCGGTATTGAGGATGCCGTATACAACGTTGCTGTTTGATATAACTTTGTATTTTTTTCCCACAGCAACTTTTGGCCTTTCTGTTATGCTTTCCTCTGGCTACAAGGTGAACTCTGCAGCATGACAGTTTTCTCTCTCTCTCTCTCTCCTCCTTTGCTAACTCTCCAACTCTTGCCCTCCCTCATTTTCTAGGTGTGCCCGGTAAACCTCAGATCTCGGGCTTTGAGAATGCCGTGCCGGACGGGGGCAAAGTCACCCTGACTTGCACCAGTACAGGCAGCAAACCCCCCGCCAGGCTGCGCTGGTACAGAGGAGACCAGGAGGTAGAAGGTGAGTGTGTGTGTGTGTGTGTGTGTGTGTGTGCGTGTGTGAGTGTGTGTGCGTGTGCGTGCGTGTGCGTGTGTGTGTGTGAAGCTGCAAGTATTTTGTGTAATAGTGCAAGTATGTGGCTTGTGCTTGTAAACAAGTGTTTGTGTGTGTGTTTCTCTCTGTGCTTTAGTGTGTGTGTGTGTGTGTATGTGTGTGATCCTGCAGTAATCAGTGTGAATGGGGATTTGCAAGTGTGTATGTTTGTACACAAGCTGGAATTTCTGCGCATATGGCTCACGTATGAGGATTTATGTGTTTTTGTTTGTGTGAGAAAGTAGCTTGAGTGTGTGTGTGGGATCATGCAGTGTGTGTGTGTGTGTGTGTATTGTGTCCTTGCCACATTGCCTGCTGTCTCTCTGTGCGTCCTCAACCTGTGCCTGCATATGTGTGTGTGTGTGTGTGTGTGTGTGTGTGTGTTTGCAAGTCTGAGAGCACGCTGCTTTTGTGCCCGAGTGCTGAAACACGCTGAGAGCGTGTTTGTGCCCTTCTTTCCCATCATCCCTTCAAGTCCCGATCCTGTACATGTCTGCCTGTGCGTGCATCCAGGAACTGTGTGTGTGTGTGTGTGTGTGTGTTTGCTGTTATTGTGGTTTGAGCGTGTGTTGATGCAGAGTTTATCTTGGCGAGTGTGTCATCCGTTGAGCTGCAACATATCTGCTATACGGGGAGCGACACGACAGAGAGCGGGAGATAGCGTGGGTCGAATCTAGCCGGGGATAACGACAGAATCCAGCAATGAAAGGCGGGGCGGAGGAGAGGATGAAGGGATGAGGTCGAACAGAGAAACGGAGATAGAGAGAGCTTTGCACGAGGGTCAGGCCGACTGTTTCTTTTTTGTTCCAGATAAACGGGAGAAATGAGCAGGGAAGGGAAAGGCAGAGGGAGCGCAGCGAGGGTGTCATGAGAGGACAAATTAGCCGGCTTCTTTCTTCCAGATAAACAGAAAATCAAGGAGACGATTGGCAGCCTCTGAGTCACACCAGTGGTATTTGGCAGTGGCAGCGTTTCTCCAAATTACAGCCATGTTTCCCGTAATCCTCCCTGCCTCTTGTTGCTTCATCAGTCAAAGGTTTCCTGCTCTGCTTTACCGAGCAGAACAAACATGTTGGAAGTGTTGTTTCTGTCGCCCTTTTTGCTCCTTCCACCATCTGCCGTCACCAGAAACTCTATCAGCTTTAAGCCGTGTCTGCGCTGGAAGAACACCGCCCTCTGTCTGTCTGAGCTCTCCAGCAGATGTCCCGCTAAATCTGTGCAAACAGGTAGAGCTTATTTGCAGTGGGCTTTTTGACAGTAATCATATAATTGTAATATTGTGATAATGATTTATTGATGTGAAAATGCTACCCTCTATGCACCTTTGTAATGCAAAAATGCCCATCTTGTGTCCCGATGCCTTGGCAGCGTTGGTGTTTGCTATAATTATGGATTGAAATGAATCGAAAGAATGGACTGAAGCTACAAAGAGAATGGGAGCGCTGCCCGCCGGAGGACAGATTATCTGGTCGTTTTGTTGCAGCCGAACTGAAAACAAGGGACAGAGAGAAAGAAGAGGCTGGAAATTCAGATTGTTGCTTTTTAGAGACGATTGGATTTTGTGAGTTCATCCAAAATACCATAAGATGCTCTTACCTGTGATGGTATCGCGCCACAGCAGATAGCTTGGTTTTATTCGTCCAGTTTTTGAGATATCTGTATTTTGGCATTACAGTATAAAGGGGGGGGGTGTGTCTGTGGTGCGCACCACTCTGACTTACAGCTTTGTTTTGTGAAACAAAATGTGCAGAAATGTGTTTACTCTGGATGATCCTCCGACCTCAGTGTGAAACGCTTTCATAGGAACCACTTCTGCCGAGGATTAACCGTAAAGTCAGGGGGACTCCCGAGGGACAGATGTTTAACAGATGGGCAAAATTGATCAAAGGCCCCGACTTTTATTCTCTAGACTGGGTCAAGCTTCAGCAGCACTGGATTCATAGCTAAAGCTACGTTCACTCTGCACAACTTGTCTTATAGCTTGCTGTGTTTTTCACGCTGTGACTGACCAGCGGCAGCGGGGTCACACACTACCAGAACTTTCACCAGGAGGAATCCCCGACGAGTGTTCCTGGGCTCCAAACTACGATTTGTCACAAAAACACAAGCGAGACGTGCCGCGATTAAACGATGTAAGTGATGCCGTGCATGTTGTCGCCTGCTTTGTTTATAGCCCGTTTCCTCTCGCGTTGCAAAAAACATACGCGGTAAAGTTACTATTGTTGCAGGCGACTCCTCCCCAGCTTTCCCATCAACCCGTGTCTTGCGCTCCCGTTGACTGTAGCTCCCCGACAAGTCCAGTTCTTCAGCCTGCTACATGCCTACAACGTGGCCTTTGAACACTTCACACAAGGAGCTTGAGAGGCGACTAGCAAGCGCCAATTTGTCAGGGAGCTCCTGACAGCAAGTGGGGAATCAGGGCTTTAGTCGTGTAGTGTAATGCAACTTGACAGCGTCTTTCTTTAGACCCCCCCCCCCCCCCCCAATGCCCCTTTAAACGTGGCTTATATTCCATATAGGGTCTTTCCCATTGCCATGCAAACATATAGCAGAAATGAACTAGAAAAAGCATTTCCTGCTGAAAATGCGTTGGAATGCTGAAAACTGAAATTAATCGCAAAAACATTGCTGAAAATAGATATCCAATTCAAAAACAAATTGCAAAAAGCTTAATAATTCAAAAAGTTTAAAGATTACAAATATGAAAAGTCATATCACACCTCTCCTGAAAGAGCTGAACATTTTGATATTTGAACAGTCTCTGAAATGGTGTCTGTAGCTGAAAGTATGAGGAAGTTGAACGATTTGAAAGTTGAAGCAGTTTAAGAGGATTTGAAAATCTTCTCCATAGAAACCCATTCAAAAGAAAGTTGCTAAAAGCTTAATAATTCAAAAAGTTTAAAGGTTAGAAATATGAAGAGATATAGCACCCCTCTGCTGAAAGAGCTGAACATTTTGATAGTTGAACGGTTTCTGTAGCTTAAAATATGAAGGAGAAGAAGAGTTTCAAAAAAAGGGGGACGGAAGAAATAGTGGAATAAAGATTCGAAGAACAAGTTATAGTTGGAATGCTTAACAGCATTCCAACTATAACTTGTTGCCATAAATCTTGGCAGTGAATGTTAAAAAAAAACAAGTTAATTGATGTAATCCCGGGTTTTGCTGAATCAACAATCTTTGTCTGGGAGATGGGTTGCATCCAAAGTAACGGGACACTGGCTCTGTTTTTTTGCAATTTGGGTGAAACGAGCCTTTAAAATACAGCGAGAACAGAGACAGACAGAGACAGACAGAGAGCGATTTGAAGGACATCAACTCGATGTGAATGATGGTGTGTTCGAGGCCTCGCCCAGCCGTCCTGACACCACACAACCCCAATCAGTCATTATTAGAACGACACACACAGACACACACACAGTCACACAGTGCTCATCTCATCATGGTATGGTGCACGTAGGTGTGCGTGTGTGTGTGTGTGTGTGTGTGTGTGTGTGTGTGTGTGTGTGTGTGTATGTGTGTGTGTGTGTGTGTGTGTGTGTGTGTGTTAGAAAGAAGAGACTTCTGCTGCTCACCACTGCTTCTCTGACAGCTTCTCTGACAGTAAAAAGAAAGCAGCAAAGAGAAGGAGAAGGGAACGAGGGCGACACAGATGCAGAGAGGGTGTGTGCGAGGGTGAGGGAGGGAGGGAGAGAGAGGGAGAGGGAGAGAGAGACGCCTTGTATGAAGAAAGTGACAGAGGGACCGCCGAGAAAACAGAGAACAGAGAGGGAGTGAATGAATGAGCGGTGTGTGTGTGTGTGTGTGCATAAAAATAGCTGGAGCGACTGAGAGGATACTGAGAGGCTGACGGAGAAAGAGAGAGCAGTAGGGGAATTTAAAAAACCACAGAAGAAGAGGCGAGAAGGCTTTGCGGCTGAGTTGGAGTGCAGACTTGGGGGTAGAGGACGAGTCAAAGGGGGGGGGGGGGGGTAGTTTTAAAGAGGAGGGCACTGGAGAGCGCAACAGGAGAGAGGGGGAGAAAAAGGAGGGAAGGCTGACGACACGGAGGGAGAAATCCGGAAAGAGGATTTAGATGGAGAGACGGGGGAGAGGAGGGGGGAGAGCGAGAGAGAGTGCGGGAAAGGGAGTGGTAATTGAGAAGAATGAAAGGCTAAGAGCTTTGAAGACTGTATTAGTTGTACTGTGTGAAAGGGCCGTGGATCATTTAGTGACATCGATGTATTGGATTGAGGATAATGGGGATTTATGGTGGCACTTCAGGCCATACGGGCTGAATACCGGCCCAAATTGTCATAATGCAGGACACGGGGCGGACGGCGCCGGGTACGTGGGCGTGTGTCCGCACGGAGCAACGGAAAGAGACGTCAGAGGGACGGACGGCGGTGGAAGATGATCCTTTCACAATGCAGCGGCGCAATGTGAACGTTTACATCGTTAACATGTGAAAAATAGTGAAGCAGAAGAAGATGGAAACACTGTGTGTCAAAGTTGACTTGGGTTAATGTCATTAGTCCTCCTCCACCGCTAATCCAGTAACAAGACTTCTTAACTTTCTTTCCAAATTAGATGACCTCACACGTGCGCTCGAGTCAGACTCGGGCCGCTTTCGCAGGACGTAATCCGATTGGAGCTTAAAAGTGATGACCGTTTTGATTATTTTAAAACCTTCCCTTTATCCGGGGGAAGGGCTTTTTGCCGAGCATGCATGGCGGCGCGGTGAAGCCATGCATCGCTGCCTATTCACCTCGGAGACGCCGAGTAGAGCCAGAGCCTTCGCTGGAGTCGCTGGGCCTTAAGCGTCTTGTTCAGGTGGCAAAGTTGTTGAATATAATGAGTTGTATTCACTTTTTCACTTTACTTTTCCACAGTGGTCCAACTGCTCATTATTTTATGTTATTTCCATCCAGAATAGGGCTGCAACTGATAATACATTTAATTATTCATTCATTATCTTCGATTTTTTTTGACGTTTTGTCCATAAAATGTCCAAATTTAGTTAAAAATGCCCATCAACATTCACCAGAGCCCAACGTGACGACTTTACATGACTTGTTTTGTCCGACAAACAGTCCAAAACCCAAAGATGTTCAAGAACAAGCAGTAAAACATCACATTTTAAAATAAAATGAACTAAGACAAGCTGCAGATTCTTACCTCTGAGAGGCAGAAACACGCTAATGAACGCCGTTTCTATAAATGATTTGAAATGGTAGCTTGATTAACAGAATTGGTGTGGACTTAGCAAAGATTGCAAAAAAGTTCCACTGTAATAAACCTTTGAGCGGTATATTTACGGCATTAAAATCACAATTTGGATGGATAATTTCTCCCGCACATCAGTGTTTCCGCGTCTCACAAGATATCACACAGTTGCATCTGCATTCAAAACACACGACGCACTGGCAGATTCACTTCTTTCATGATGAAAACTGCATTTTACATCTCGTTATGCGACTAAATGATTCGGGGTTCCAGCCACTCATCGATTATGTGACTAATGATTCAGCTCTAATCCATAAACTGATGTCACAACAAAGCACACTTGTCCAGCCTTAACGGCCCAAACAGGCTGGACGCAGTAACTGCTGCATCCACTTGTTTGATTCTCCTAAGATGATTGTTTTACGGTGGATTGTACGCTCGGGGGTTGAAGCATCAACAGCACCAGCTCCTCGTCTGCATCCCATCACCACCTTGGGGGGAGTTAGTCTCAGGGATGTGCCGGTTTCCCACCTTTTTATTGGAGGAATGGAAGTTTTAATAAGAAGTACAGACATCCCATTACATTTTTAGCGAGTGCTGGAGTATTGTCGAGCTAAAATATTTAAGAGGGAGAATCCCCCACACACGCCACTAATGCGGGAATAATATACTTCATGATTTATCAGTAATTAATAACTTTACTTTGAGGATATATGTTTTTGTCATTATTAGCTATTTTTGTGAACTTTTGAACTGTTTTCGACAGTAATGAATCACGTGACTAAGGCGATGATATCATAAATGCACACTGTAAATGAACCAAACATTGTGACGCGAGGATGTCGGCAGGTTTACATGAAACTAGGTTGTTACTGAGCTCTCTGACGGAGGCTCGTATATCGAGTGCTGCAGGGATGATGTATTTTTATAGGCCAGCCTGGAAGTTCGCCTCGCACTGGTTCCTTAGACAGAAAGCCAATGGGATTCTTCCATTGGCTTTTTGGATTATTACATAAAATAAGAATAATAAAATAAATACGATCGCCAGGAGTGAAATGCTAACGTACGGCTATAAAAGAACTCCGTAACGGTCACGTGACCAGCACTGAGCTACATGTGGTGTAGCTCGTGTTCTCGTGTTCGTCGTGATGTTTTATAGTCTCCTTTAGCTACTAGATAGCAAGGGCCTTTTTTTTTTTAAAGACACGTGAAAGCTTTAAAATTCACAACTCGGGTATTTAAACGTTACAATCATTGACCGCAGACCTCATTTCGGGGATCCAACCAAAACCCCATTCACAAAAGCCCTTTGAATTGGAGACGAGGGAACTGGGAGTTGAGAGACTCATTCCTGCAGCTCTCTGTATCTACGCTTCTCTGCAGATGTGTCTGGGTTTTAATTCATGCTGACGGACCAGAGCTCCGTTTCTTTTATATCATTTCTCACACCTTTTTATTTTTACCTGCACACCCTCAGCTCTACGTCACATTTCCTGTTCTACAACATGCTTGTCAACGTACAGACCTGTTCACCAGACAGAGTGTGCAGCTTTCTATATTTTGCACATGCTGCTTTGGAGCAGCAGAAACAAGCTCGTTCACATTTAATCAGCTTATACAGATGTCATATACATGTCAAACGTGGCGCAGAAGCAAACGTTTGCCTAAATAGACGTATTTACGTGTTTGTGTCCACCTGATGAATGCAAGTCCCATATCCACCCTCTTCCATCTCCGTCTTCAGGTAAATATGGAGCCGCTAAACGCTCCTCTACGATCACCAGCTGGCCGTTAACCGCGTCTGTCTGCCGTTTGGAGTTGGACGGGTATACTAGTGTGCAGTCTGAATATACAAATGATTCTAGCTGCTTTTAATACCGTTTAAGGTTCTCACTTACTTAGTTTTCAGTTTATTTGTCCAGGTTTTGACTTATCCCCTAACACAGAGGTTTGGGAATCGTATTCTGGGCTCAAAGGATTAAAAACAAAATAGACATTTTAAAGAAATCAGCAGCAACCTCTGTTTCCTGATGACTCTGGGTGAGAGATGCACCGAGAACCATTATTATATTAGATAACAAGAGAGTACATCTATATCTACATCTATATATATATATATATATATATATATATATATATATATCTGTATTTATTTGTTACATTTAGTTTTGCGTCGTTAAGAAAGCATAGTTTAAGTCAAGCCTGATGTTGCGTTACACATACAGAATGACCCCCGTTAATTAAACACTGGTATCGTATCGGTACTCGCTGTCGGCCGATACTCAAAGCCAGGTATTTGTATCAGGACTTAAAAAGTCTAATCGGTGCAAGTCTACTCTCCACACAACACACTGGGCACAGTTTTCTTTGGCACTATACTTCTTAACAGAGAAGTTTTACCGAGCCTGTGCTGTGGATTAAGTAGAGTAAAACACCGGGATGTGAGGGAAATTCCCTTTCCACTGCTGCGTGCAGCACAATGAAATTTAATTCAACTCCGTTTTAAATGCGTAGAGACAGATATATCAAAGACGAATATCTGAAAACCCTCGACGGGAAGAAAAACTGCTTTGCGTGGCTGAAACATGAATTTGTTTTGCAATTTGGAAGAACTGGCCCTTTAAGGGAGGCAGTCTGTTAGTTACCTAATCCAGTGTGACAACATGTTGCTGCTTCCCAGCCCGATACGCTTGTTGCTCCACTTGCACCTGACATGCAAATCTACTCTAATTATCGAATAATGAACTGAGGAAATGTGAATTATGAGGAAATGTGATCCACAGCTGTCTTGTGGAAAAAATACACCTAAAGCGACTCCATCTTATTTATTCTCTCTGTCACCTCCATGACGTTTTTGACCTGAAAAACTTATTAAAGCTCAATTGTATGATTTTGAAAAAAATATAGTTTACACAGGAGGCAGTAAGTAAACAAACAGGATTTTTTTTTATTCATTTCCAGGTCTGGTTTTGGAGGTCCATGGTCTTTAATAAGGGCTGTATACTGTCTATGTGTGTGTGTGTGTGCAGAGAGAGAGAGAGAGACAGACAGGGAGAGAGACAGAGACAGAGAGAGAGAGAGAGAGAGAGAGAGAGAGAGAGAGAGTGTGAGACGAAAGGCCTCCTCTGAGTGGCGTAGGATTATTGAAATGCACCTGGAAGGTAAACTAATTTTCTCTGCGGGTCAGAGGACTGGTTATGGTAATAAAACGAGTGATGTCATTAGATGCAGTGGTATTAGAAGAGTTCTCTGTAGGATGAGGGGGGAGGAGGGGGGAGGAGGGGTCTGTCTCTGTGATAGCTGTGTGTTTGAGAGTGAGACAGAGGAAAAAGCGTGCGTTTTCCAATCTTCTCCTCTGCCATTATCTCTGTCTCCTCTGTGTATATGTTATTCATAAGCTTGACCTACATGTGCCCATGCTTGTGTGTGCAAGCCCGAGTGTGTGTGTGTGTGTGTGTGTGTGTGTGTGTCACTCCACGCAAGAGAAAGTGATAAGGTTCTGGTCCACTTTCCAAGATTCACCAACCACTTTCACGGTCCGACCACCCAGTTTTATGTTTTTTTCTCTTTTCTTACAATAGAGTGCGAGATCCGGGTGACAGTGTCCGCTGTGTTTATGCTTTCATACTTGGTGTAACTCCGTTGCTGCTGCCCCACAGACCCGCCAGCACCTGCACCGCTCTTCCTTTATTCTTTATTCTCTTCCTCCTGCACAGACGGCTGCGGCTGCTGCCAAAAAATGCAAAGGGAAGACGACATCAAACGTGAAACGTCTCAATGTGAAAATATTACATCATAAAAACAGACCTGTTTCATCGCTCTGAGAAAGGAACACGCATGGCTGCAACAGATTGCCGTTAAGATGCTGTAGATTCTCGTTATTTGCCCAAAAACTAAATAAGATTCCGTGCTCGGTTTAGTTGCTTCCTCGTGCTCAGTGAGCGAAATACGAGCTGTCTCCTAAGCAACAGCAAGTGAGTCCAAAGAAAGCTGGACTTAGCAACATTAGATCTTTGGCCTCTGTCGTCCCTTTGGTGTCCTTCTGCATGAAACATCACAGGCCGGCCTGGTTAGAAAACACGAGCGTGCTGTGAGCAGTTTACTGATGCTACAGTACAGGAGTTCTGGGTACTGAGGGAACTGAAATTTCCAGTTCACTCTGGCTGCCATTAGGAGCTATAGCAACATGCAACATTGACTTTTGCAGCTTTGACGATGCCATGAAGGAGCTGCGAGATGGACTTTTTCCCCACGGACCAGGATGTTGTGGCAGAGTGCACGACTGGCAGGATGTGATAACCTCATTGACCGTGTTAAACTGTTCTCACACAATCTGGAGTTGTTAGTTAGACCCTGTCACACGTGCGCACGTTTAAGTCAATTCGACCAAAAATCACAGCAATTTGGGAAATGGAGCATATTAAGGGCTGCAGCTAACGGCTGTCTCGAGATGAGCTTTTTGATTAATAGATTAATAGCTTCGGCTGTAAGATATCAGAAAAGAGAGGAAAACGCCCGTCGTAATGATTTCAGATCCCAAGGTGGTGTTTTCAAATCACTTCAGTTCAAAGAAGATACAGATATTCAATGGACGACGATATAAAACGTAGAAATGCAGTAAACGCTCACGTTTACGAGGCTGGAGGTTAAGCTAAATTAATAACTTTACAACACATTAATGAATCATGAAACTTGTTGATACATTTTATGTTGATCTACTAATTGTCTCAACACTAAACTAAACATTCTTTTGGCAAAAAGAGAGAAATGAATGAACGCCTCAGACCTCCTGCTCGTCCGAGTTACCTTGAAGGCAAAGATGGACCTGCAGGTTTTATACGACGGCTTATAGGGTCGTCCTAAAATCCGTGATTACATTTTATTGGATAAAACATTTGTGTGTACACCGTCGGATGAGTCAGCAGAAAAGGTGTGTTACTGCTCTGGAAATGTGAGTCAATGCACCGTTAGACGCACAGAGTCTGTGGCATATAATGACAGATAGCAGTGCGAAACACCCAGGGGCACACGGTAACCGCACAGAAGGCATTCTTCATTTAATTGGAACAAATGGAGGTCATCGCAGCTCTGCACAGTTCTACAACATTAAACCATCCTAATTACAGTCAAGGAACCTTATTCGGTGCCTTAGTGTACGTGCCTTAGTGTACGTGGGTGTGTGTGTGTCTGCGTTGTACTGGTGTTGATAGTGTCCCTGGTTAAGATGCAGACACCTTCCTCTTGACTGTCCCCCCCCCCCCCCCCACCCCTCTCTCTCTCATCCCTCTCCAACTCAGGACGTCCAAACGTGGTGGAGTCCGTTCCAGACGATCCCACGTACAACGTGAGCAGCGAGCTCACCCTGGACGTGAGCCGCAGCGACGACAACGCCCTCATCACCTGCGCCGTCGACCATCCCTCCCTCGCCCCGGGGGACAAGAGGAGCGAGCGCGCTCTGCGGGTGTTGTGTGAGTCAGCCGGGGAAATTGGGGAGGAGAGGAGACACAGAGGATGTAGAGGACAGACGGACGTGAGAGGGGAGATGCAAAGTTAAACTGCTGTCTTTAAAAAAATATATATATATTTTTCCGCCTTTATTAGGCAGCGGATTCTCATTTTCCTCCTTTGCGGTTTGATCTCTGCTCCAATAGTTTCACATCAGCGACCTGTAATAATGACCACGCAGGAATTTAACCTTCCTCTGCTGGCGCACCTGATCAGACTTGAGTCACTGTGAATAAGAGGAGCCGGTTTATCATCTGAAATGAAAACCATAAATGGAGCCGCGTCGGAGTCTGTGTCGGTGCTGCCACCCTGTGGGCGAGGCGGCAGCACCGCATCGCTGAGGGAAAGTGATGGCGTTGTGTAAGCGGGTTATGTCATGGCGGTGGGAGGCGGAGAGACGGGGACGCCTACAGGATGCAGACGGGAGTAGATTTCAGACGGGGATGGATGAGACTGTCGGTGCCCGTCTGCGCGCTTATGAGTCCTGTGTTATGAAACTCTAATGTCTGTGTGTGTGTGTGTGTGTGTGTGTGTGTGTGTGTGTGTGTGTTTGTCTTCCACTTACAGATTCCCCTAACGTGCACATCGTGCCTGAGAGCAATCTGCCGAGAGAGGGGGAGAAGTTCCATCTTAAGTGTTCGGGCAACGCCAACCCCGAGTAAGAAACACACACGTGCACACACACGCACGCGCACACGCACGTCTCACTCACACCACGTCTGCCTGTGTGCATGCATACACACTTTCAAACACACAGTGTAGACACCACATGCACCCTTGCACACATACACAGTCTCCTGCCGACTGACACTCATTAGCTGCTGTTTTTTACTTCAATGTAACTTCAGGCAGCTTGCGACACAACTAAGACTTTCTTCCTCTCATGCTCACGTTCCACTGACGAGAAGGACGAGCTAATAGTGCGCGTGGTCACGGTCTGGTTAAGTTTAAGCAACTAACTAACCGCCTGATTCGGTGAAGGTTCGGCTCGCGGTTAGAAGAAGCCGTCTTTGGCTGTTGGTGTCAAGGCCCCACACGTTGTGAGATGCTACGACATCACGCTGCTTCCACCGTCGCTTATTCGTAGCACGACGCAAGGTCGGTATCCTTGATTATTGAAACATAATCACAGATTCTTCCGGTGAGGACAGTTGCTGATGGACAGCCAGTTGAGGATTTATGTAACTGTCTTCCTCACAGTGCTTGTAGCCTTTTTATCGCCTCTTCACGGCCCGTATCATCTCTCAGCTCCATCTCTTCAACCTCTGTTGTTCGTATGCCGAGTGAATTACCCGATGGGCTATCATTTATACAACGCCAGTGCTGCCTCCCTCACAGGCCTTTTTGGCTCTTACGAATGTACTGATGGAAGCCCTGGCTCTCATAAACAGAGCAGGCTGGGTGCTGCTGTCCTTGCCCCAGAGGGTCTCAGTAGATGTCCAGAGGCCCTTTAGACCAGCATATGAAGACGCAGACACACACACATTGAGAGACTGAAAAAAAGGTGTCAAATTACGCATCGCCACGTTTCGTTTCTGACATCCTCTCTTGCAAGAAAGCACTTGTTCAAACACAACACGTACGCAAACACACACATGGGCGCTGTACAAGCTCTCGCGTGTTCACTGATAGAGTGTGTACACAATGACTCCGATACTCACAGACACAACAACCTGCAACCCGCCCCGTCTTAAATCCTGCCGACCCAAAATGCACTGTTTCCCCGTGGCCTTTCTGCATTATAGATGAACCTTCAGCCAGCCAGCCCTATCGATCCACTCTCCTCTCCTCTCCCTGCCTCCCTCCATCATCAGTTATCTCTCCGCCGCTGTGTCACTCACGGCTCGTTCGCTCCTCTCCGTCTTGTCACGATGCCTCCTTGCCCTCCTCCTCCTCCTCCTCTCCCCGTCCTATCCTATAACTCTGCTCTATCTCCCCTCGCACCTTTTTCCCCCCCTAAACTCCCCCTCCCGCCTCCTCGTCCTCTCCCTCCAGCTCTGCTCTCCTGTCACCCTCTCCCCTCTCCCCTCGGCTCATCACAGGAGTGGCGAGGAATAGGACTAGCCGGTTCGTTTGATTGGCAGGTGGAACAGATAGGGGGCGGGGCAGGAGGAGGTGGCTGTCATGACATGAACGTGCTTTAACAGGCAGCAAGGGAGTCGATGAATTATCGACAGCAGAAAAGCAAGGCGTGAGCAGTGTGCCGCGGCCCGGGGTTCAATTCCCACGGGGACCACCTCTATAATGTATTTATTTGTGATACACCCTGGATGAAAGTGGCCAGTGAATTATGTATGTTCAATAAAAAACGTAGTCATGTTCGATGCTAATGAATGGTTCTCTGTAGTTCAAAATGGCCCTGACTGTGCCAGGGTTCAGCCCCTGCTGGGATCCCGATACACAGAGAGGGTTTTACATAAAGTGTACACTGAGTGGCAGAGGCTGTATGTAGAAAGGAAAAATAAGGCTAAAGAGAAACTGCTGCAAAAAATGACAAGGAGAGGTAGAGGTAGAGGGGGGGAGAGAAAACAAACCGACAGGAGACGGAGAGGTGGAGGGAAGCGGAGAAAAGCGTGGGCGGAGAGGAGACGGAAAGATTTGGTGACAAGCAACGAATGACTAAGTCAGAGAGGGAGAGCAAACAAGAGAAAGTGTGTGTGTGCTAGAGACGGGGACCGCGTTCAGCTGTGTGCACCGTGGATGATCTAGTGTCCAATCAAAGATACAGGTTGCCCCCGGAGCTGTCAGTCAAAACCCAATCACCGCGACGGCACCTTTCCACGCGACACGCCCAGCCGCTCTCCTCCCTCTCCTTGCTCTCCTCCCCTCGAGCTGCCCTTCCCAATCAAACTCACCGAACGTCACACTGCGTTCCGTGATGCACACTATTTTCTCTCCGTGGTCACATCCCGTCAGGTTCAAAAGAATAACTTACCGTATCAAATTCAATACTGTGTTTCCTTGACGCCCGGCAGCAAGAGCTTTCTAATAGAAGAGAAAGGAATTTGTGCTCGACATTCTTTTTTTAAATTTTTTTTTTATATTTCCCGTTTATTCCATCAGCACGGCCCGGGAGTGCTTGCATCACATATCTGAGCTTGAATCATTTAACCGAGACTTTTATACACTTTGAAGTTAAAAAGCCTTTGCATAACGGAGATGTATTGCGTGCGAGCTTTCCTCGCGTGAGCAAGGTCATGACCGGGGTTAGAATACGGCAGGTGGCATGTAACAGGATTACAGTAATCTGCAGCCTGTAACAGGATAAGGACGGCCACATGCTATATTTCTCTCGCTGTTAACAAATCCCACGAAGGGCCAAAACCAACAAGGAACGTATTACTCACAAGTAGAGCCGTCACAATGTCACACTTTCTCTAAACCAGGGGTGTCAAACTCATCTTCACTCTGGGGCCACATCAGCATCACGGTCGCCCTCAAGGGGCCGGTTGTAAATGTAAGACGGTGTAAATGTAACTACTCCGAACATATTTAGTTTAGTTTCCCGGGATATCTGTGACTTCCACAACACCTACTTAGCAGAAATAGAGGTTCTTTTTTCCATGGTTGATGGCGGACAGTTGAACGGCTTTCAGGGCGATAAGCCACGCCCCCTCTCCGGCGCGTCCAGTGCGAATGAACACAAAATAGCCCCCGGCGAGACCGGCGGCGCAAATGGCTCATCTCATAATTTCAACCATGGGGATATTTTTATTTTCACATCTAACTTTTAATTTTTTTTTTTTGCTGGGGGATTCGCGGGCCACATAAAATGACGTGGCGGTTCCGGATCCGGCCCGCGGGCCGTATGTTTGACACCCCTGCTCTAAACGGTCATCGGAAGTCATGATACCGATATCTGGCTAAAAAGTAATGCTAATGCTACCAGTCATATTGATCTTGTCCTTTGTTTATTTTCTTACATTACACCCAAAATAATAAAATAATGTGGAGAGTCTGTAACCATAACCGTATATGTAAAATGATTCTTTTACATGATATTAACATTATGTGTATTATCAACATGATGTCATTCTTCGTTTTTTAAATGTGACACTTACGGTCAATGCCGAAATATCGCGACACCCCAATAGAGAAGTATTGCCTCAGCAGTTAAAGTCCGATGAAGTTTATTCTGCTCCAAACTCATCAGTGAGTCACATTATGGCATGATGATTGTTGTTATGATGGTTCATTTTATTCATAGGCTGTCACTAGTGCAACCGAACGTGTATTAATCCGCAGCTCAAAATAGTCCCCCAACAAAAGCACTATTTGTGCTCCTGCTTGAGTGAGCGCTGCTAGTTCTCAGCTCTTTTAAAGGAACATATACGCCCCTTTTTTTAAAAAGATACAATAATTCATGCTTTTGTCCACATCGCAACATGTTGTAAACAACACATTCTATCACCTTATAAAAGTTTTTATAGCCGACGAGTATGCAAACAGGGGGCTTGTTTATCTACACAGCTGGCAGACACGGAGCAACATTAACATTAAACTGCGGCCCGTAAAAGCAAGAGCTGAGAAAAGCTGAAACACTCCACTGAGGTGAAGCGCGGAGTCGGACGATTAGTCATTTCATCCATTGTTTTCATAAAAAGATTGACGAGAGCAGCTTTAAATATGGCCGTCTCCTGGAACCAACGGCCTTGGGGCCGAGTGGCGCAGACAGGGTAGCAGTGAGAGTTGGTTTGTTGAACATGAGGAGAATATAACGAAATACCAGCTCCATCCTTCAACAACCTCGAACTGTAAAAAGACCTGATCAGACAACCGATACTGTTGGTAGAAATAAGTGTTCCAATTTAGCAAAAACACCCAACAGCGCATTCTTTACCGTGATAATAATTACAGCTGGGAGAGGAATATGCGCCTCCAAAGTACCCATAATTGCAATAACGAACGTCTTCAAGCATGACTTTTGTGCAGTGTTTATTAATGCATGCGTGCTAATTGAGAAGCGTCCACCTAGAGCTCGTAGCCGTGAATATAAACGCGGATTTTTAGCCTCGCGTGCATGGTGGGAATCACCAGCGCGGTCTGACCAATCAGCTTCCCGCACTTTAAACCGCCTGCTGTAGTATTAGTATTAATGCTATAGCAGCGATTGACTTTTGAGCATTATGTGTACAATAACACTGCGCCAGTTACTGCCTGTGAATGCGAAGTTAATTGTTCAGTTAATTGCATATTATCCAACATTTGGAGGCGGTGCACAACAGCTGACTCCGCTTTATTGCAGGTAACCAGACGATGTAGCCGAACATCACCATGACACGCTTGTTTTGAACTCCACTTGCCTCAGGACAGCGAACTGAACGCTGAAGCTCTTTTTCTTCCTTTTCTTTCTTTTTTGTGGCATTTTTTGGATTTATGTTCCGAAAAAAAGACACGTATTCAAAAACTTTGAGCTTCATACTAAAGTCCACATTCTCCCAAGTGTTTGCTCAGCAGCAGGTGTCAAGGGAGCAGACGATGCTTCTCATTAGCTTTCACATTTTTTGCCCGGCAGCATCAACAGACAGAATTATTTGAATTTTTAGAAACTGGAATTTAAGATATTGGTCTGAGAGATGTATTGTTCGTGCCTTTCCAAGCACAAAAGGCCACCTGGCCTCCATCACGAGTCTACAGATTGCACCTTTAGGTGTCGCTGAGGGTTTTTTCCACATTTCCAAGAGCAATTAATCAGTCCAGCCCATTCAGGTCTGTCCCCGTCCCCGTCTCCCCGTCATTGTAATTACTGTACAGCGCTTAAGGACTCGTACATTTACATAATTGATTCTTTTATCAAGACACGTCTCGCTATCTCTCTCATACACAATCTGTTATGCAGAATGGATTTTCTTTTTTCTTTTTTTTTTGAACGCAGGCTGATTTGAAATGCTGATCTTCGCTCTGTTGTCTTCTTCTCCCTCCATCTCTTTTAATCTCTTTTCTTTTTTTCCCAGCTGCGCCACTCCTCCCAACCCCGTCCTCCTTTCCGTCATTTTCTTCATCCTTTTTTCTCCCACATTTTACCGTCTGCCGCGACCACTTTCCTCAAATCTGTCCATCGTTCATTCTCTCCCTCAGTCCCTCAGTTTCTTACTGCAACATCCATCTCTTTCTCTTATTTGTTATCACTTTCTCTCCTCCCCTGGTTTCATCTTTTCTTTTCTCCGTCTTCATTCCTCCAAGCCTCCCCTCACTTCCAACCATTTCTTTTCTTTCAATTTATACCTCGCCCTTGATCATTTCATCATTTCTTTTCTTTGTCCTGCAGCGCTTGTCATCGCTCCCGTCTCCTCTCAGTGCTTCGCCCCTCTTTTGATTTTTACTTTTACTGAGTATACTTTGTTCTTTATTTATTTTTTGAATTTGCAGAGCATGTACAGTTCAAGTCAGGACTCATTCTTCTTCTCTTTCTCTCTCCTGTCTCAACAGGCCCACCTCCTTCATATGGGAGAAGAAGGACGGAGAGCTCCCCCCGATGGCCAAAGTCGACGGTGCTTTCTTGCACTTCGAGAGGCTCAATAAATCAGATAATGGCGTCTACCGCTGCCTCGCCGACAACGGCATCGGGGACAGCCAGGGGGAGTACACACTCCTGGTGCAAGGTAATAATGAAAAGTGAACAGCGGGAAGGAAGGATGAAAAATGTGTGGTGGGGAAGAGGGGGGATGTCTTCTTCTTTTACTTTTCTTCATCACGTTTCTTTATTTCTGTCGTTTGTTGTGGCTTTTGCTTGTGCTTCCATCTTTTTTCTCGTCTGATTTTCTTTCGTTTCTTTCCTCCCGTTTTTTTTGTTGTTTTTTTTTTCTCATCCAACCGCGCCACCATCACCAACGCCACCGCTTGCCATCCAACCGCTTTCGCTCGTTCTTGCGCTTTTTTCCCTTTCACGATTATCTGTCCCGTGCGTTTGATCTGTGGCCATTTTTGCGCTTCGCTTGCTCTCTCCCACTCCTCCTCCTCCTCCTCCTCCTCCTCCTCCTCCTCCTCCTCCTCCTCCTCCTCCTCCTCCTCCTCCTTCCAAGATCCCGTGGACCCAGACTCCCCAGACACCACCCTGTCCTTCCTCGACTCTCCAACCTCTCCCTCTTCCTCCACCTCCTCCCTCCCAACCTCCTCTCCTCATGACGTCTTCTCTAGGTCCAGCTCTGTTCCAACTTCCTCCTCCCCTCCTGACCTCACCTCCACTTCCTCCTCCCCTCCTGACCTCGCCTCCACCTTCACTTCTTCCTCCCCTCCTGACCTCACCTCCACCTCCCCTTCCTCCTCCCCTCCTGACCTCACCTCCACCTCTTCCTCCCCCGACCCCGCCGGGGCTGACGCGTCGACCACCATCTCCGAATTCTCCACCACCACCCTCTCCAACGCCCTCTTCCCCGACCTGCCACTCTCTCCCTCCTCCTCCCCTCCTCCCCCTTCCTCCGCGAGCATCGCTCCGTCCACCGGCAATTCCTCTTCCCCCTCCCCATTCTCCTCCCTTACTCCCTCAGTTTCCGTCCGGCTGGATGGAGTTTACACTTTCACAGGTAAAACCATCTGAGTTTTCACACTTGCACACACACTTGCAAACAAAAGCGATGCGAGAAGCTTAGTAATGGAGTGGAAAAACAAACACCATTCAAGCTACTACTTTGCTTCTTCTTTTTTTTTCTCAATACACAAACTGTGCTTGCATCGTGTAGCAGTCAAGGATTCTGGGAGTTTGTTTTACATTCACAAACACAACCGCAAACACAGACACATACTCAAAGCTGACAGCGAGAGAAGAATTGCAGAAGCACAATGAAGGAAAAGTGCATTCGTGTGCCCGTTTCACAGCTGTTTCATGTCTTTATTTTTCTTGTTTTCCTCTTTCCTCCTGTTGATAATCCCTAACCCCACTCCGAACCCCCCAAACACACACTCCTCCACTCATCTCACCAACCGTCCGTCCATCCATCCACTCATCCATCAATCTAAACATCAAACAACCCATCTACTCATCCACTTGAGAAGATGCTGCCGACAACAGTGCAGGTATAACTTTTCCACCAGTCATCTGTCGTTCTGACTTTCCCTCGTCCACCTGTCTGTCTGTCTGTCTGTGGACCTGTAGGTCTGACTGTCTGTAGCTCTGTCTGTTTCTGCTGTCACTCTGGGAAAAAAACAAAGAAAAGGGAGTCTTTGAACCTCAGAGCGGAGGGATGAATATTTCACACTGCTGCCCACGCAATGCTTTGTTGTTGCCCATACATTCAGACACAGGCTCAAAACACACACACACACACACACACACACACACGCATATTCAGATTGGGCACTAACATCTACGCACACACGAGCATGACCCCTTAAGTGGTACAAGTCATATACACAGTGTTCCACTTCCTCTTTGTGTGTCTCTATATATATGTGTGTTGTTTTCTGTGTGTGTGTGTGTGTGTGTGTGTGTGTGTGTGTGTGTGTGTGCTGGGTGTGAGGGTGGGGGTTCCAGGCTTCGAGGTGTTCTTGGGTCTTGTCTGCTTTCCTTTGATGCTGACAGCAGGATTTATGGGCTCATTCTCAGTCTCGCCTCGTCAGCATGCCCCTCTCACCTCCACGCCGGCCAGCCAGAGTGTGTGCGTGTGTTTGACTTTCTGTGTGTGTGTGTGTGTGTGTGTGTGTCTCATTCTGACTGGTGCTCAGAGTCTCCCCACCCCTCCCCTCCCCACCCCTCTCTTCTCTCTGTTCTCTGGCTGTGGCTGGCCTCTGGCTGGCTGTTGTCATGCCCCTTCACTTCGCTAACTGGCTGAAATGTGACTGTTTTCCTCCAAAATTGGCCGTTCAGTCCATCATTTTGTGTCCCAGCTGGTTGTAATGTGTTCCTTCCCTCTTCAGATTCAGTTTGGCCTTCATTTCTCTGCTCGTCAGGGGCTGTTGGGTGTATAAGCTAGCTGTTTCCCCATATGCCCGGTTGAGTCCTTGTCCCTTCACATTGGTTTGACCCCTCAAGCTTTCACAAAGTGCAGTCTCTTCTTTCCAACTCCTTTTGCTTTACATTCCGTCTTTAAACCAAAAAAAAAATCAAAGTCTATTTTTACGGTTGTGCCTTTCGAAATTGACACCCACGTCTGATCCGGTTTGAAAAGTCAGGCGAAATAAATGATGTATCAAATGATTTCTGCATAGATTGCTTTCTCCTCTGAGGAGCTAAAGTGGCTAAAGTGAGGCAAACTGGAAATATCAAACCTCTGCTGTCGGGTGAAAAACTTGCATCTCAGCCTTTTAGAGACGAGGAAAAAGGGGGGGGGGGGGGGTCTTGTTTTCAGCTTGTCGGATGGCAATTATTCACTAAACTTTCAGAAAATATTCTTGAGTATACGGTTTTTGTAATTTGGGATCCGCCGTGGCTGGATTAAACTCGCAGACGATTGAATCAAATGCTCTCAGAATCGGGGGGGGGGGGGGGCTTTGGGTAGGGGTGGGAATCGCCAGAGATCTCGCGATACGATATTATCGTGATACTTCGATATTATCACGATACTGCTCTATTATCACGATACTTTCACGAGTACTTTCATTCTGAGTATTGTGATAACATATATTGCGTTTTATTACTTTTTTCAACTTTAAATTATGTCCCCAAAGGAAAACTGTGTCAACAACATGTTTTATCTGAGTTCTTTCTCTGATGTCTCCATCTTTGTTTCGACCAACTTCCTACCAATCACGCACGCAGACCCGGCACCTCTGCTGACCTCACCAGAAAACAACTCAGCACCATCTAGTGGACTGAAAAAGCAATTGATTTGATTTTTTTTTTTTTGATTTTTTAAAATAGTTTATATCATAAAATATCGACACTTGGCGTCCGTGTATCGATATAATATCGCCATGCAAAATATCGTGATACTATGCTGTATCGATTTTTTCCCCCACCCCTACTTTTGGGGTGCCGGAGCAGTTGCCCCACATTCCCTGGTTTGTTCATCCAGCCTCGGATTCCTCTCGACTGAGTGTTTTCCGAGCGTCTTAGGGGGGCAGTGAGTTCACCCGACATCCGCAGCCTTTGTTCCCACAAGGTCCTTACAAGTGCTCGGGACTTGGTGGGCACGCTTTGCAATCCTGTTGCATGTTAGTCACGAACAATCTTTAATGAAGGGTGACGCGGTGGCCCCTTTTTTCTTTCGCCTGGCTTTTTTTCCTTTTTCTTTTCATATCCTTGTCTTTGTCTTCTGAAGGTTTGCCGCTGTGCCGGGGTATTATATATTGACAAGTCTTCTCCGCTCCCCTTTTCTTTTCTTTCTGCCTTCTCTCTGTCACTCTCCCCATTATTCTCTCTCTCTCTCGTTCTCTGTTTCTGCTGCCTTTCATCATCTGTCTCCCGTTTCCACCAATATTCATACGTCTCCCCCCCTCCTCCCTCTAAATCTCTGTCTCTCTTTCCCTTCTCTCCCCTTATTTATCCCTCACGCTCTTATCTCTCTTTGTCTCTTTCTTTCTTATCGATTCTCCCCTTCCCTTATCTTTACCACACGACTACCGTTTCTCCTCTCCTCTCCCAAAAACCCTCTTCTTAAGACCCCACAGCCATGCCGACTTCTTCGGGCGTGGACCACGCCGTGATCGGAGGGGTGGTTGCCGTTATCGTCTTCATCCTGCTCTGCCTCCTCATCGTCCTCGGCAGATACCTCATCAGACACAAAGGTCACCTGCTCGCACACACACACAGACGCACGGGGACGCACTCATGCATGCATGCATGAGGTACACTGGCATAAATATGGATACATGCGTACCAAGATTGGATCTCACACGTACAGGCATGCATATGCATACAAATGCACGGAGATGCAAATGCACTCGTACGTATATGTGCAGAAACCTATTCTACTCTCAAAGCATAAATTGAATGAAAGACAATAAGTGAATGTTTATTCATTGCCTTTTTATGCATCTTAGTTCAGCTTCCTGTGAGATAAGATTTCCTGACGCTAGCGAGATTTCAGCAGCGTAGTTTATGAAGTCAAATATTGGGAATAAAGTGATGCATTTGGACCGAAACGCTTCCCGTTCATGGTGTTGGTTAGCTTCCCTGTTGCTCGTGTGCTCTGTGCGTGGGAGACAACAAAACAGTGTTCCTTTGTCTTTCGTTTCACTCTCATTCAGTTCTGAAAAACACCCCTTTTTAAGCACATAAACAAACAAGAACAAAGCAAATTCAAATGTCTCAGCTCCAGCCGGAGACAGGTGAAATTGAAAAGGCACTAAACGCGTTTCAGCTCCCAGGTGGCTCGGTTGATAAACACTCGCCCGCCTCCCGCCGCCCCAGTGAGCCACAGCTGGTCCAGAATATTGAACACTTGGTGGCCGGTGTTCACAGATGCCAAGTCTGTGAGGGATCGTGTCCGTGTCGCTGCACCTAGTGACTCCCTCCAGGTTGGTTAATGCACCTGTGTAGAGGAGGGTAGGATCTGGGGGGTGATAGCGTGAAGCTCCTCACTGTCTGGCGACTAAATGTGTACGAGTTCAGGGGCAAGCAGGGGAGCGGGCAATTACACGGACCGTAGTACATGAAAATGGGTCATTCCCTGTCATTTCATTGCCATTATGTGAGAGTAAATGCAGATAGTTCTCACTAATGAAGCGTAAAAGCAATCGATGAAACAACTAACAATATGTGCACCTAGAGGATAGTCCTCCGAAAGCAATACTTTCCAAGGTTTTCACCAAAGTTTGGATCTCTTTAAAGGTCCCGTATTGCAGAAGAAAAAAAGACAGGCGCTAAAACGAGGTTTAATACAGGTATACTCAGACAGACGATATGAGAAAAATAAAGTGTTTTATGAACATTGAAGCATGTTAACACGTTCTATAACCCAAAATACAAGTACGAACATGAAAATAAGCACATGTCAGCAGAAAGAAGCCGTGAAGTTGCTCTTTGAATCTCAGCAAGAAAGTCACCTGGAGAAGATGAACTCCCTGAAACGCGGGACAGGGTTTTACTCGCATGTCAAAGGCTTGATGGAGCCCTTTTGGAGGGCTTTGGGAGTACTTAAGTACTGATTTGTGGATTTGGAGGTTGAAAGACGTCTCGATATCTTGGGCTGAAAAGCTTTTAGATGTCTAGAGTAACTGTATTATTATTATATATTATACTACATATTTAACTTTGAACTAAACATTGAAATACATTGATTGAAACGCTGTGAAAACTACTGATATATATAAAACCTATAGATGTCTAAAAATGTTTCAATTGAATTTAGCCCAGTTTTTAACCGATCAATCTAAATGTCCTCGGACCTGCAGACACAGGATTGGCGGGTAAATAAAAGAAAACTTTAACTGACTTTTTCCTTAATTATGACCCCAAAAAATACCTCTTCATGGACAAATCCTGTATGGTATCCAGATAAACACATTTTGTATTAGTTCTCTGGACTTTTTGTGTCCTAGCGTTCCCAGAAAACTTTACTACTTAGTAATTCAACAACACTAGAGAAAAATAAAGCCTCAAAGGTTATGGAAGGCACCTGAAGTTATAATTTAGACATCATATTGGAACATCTCGCCTCCGCTGTCTATAACAGCCCGTTGTCTTTTTGTCTGTTTGACTTTTACTGCCTCAGCAATCTTATTTCTCCTTCCCTTGTCTCGCTCTCTCTCTCTCGCTCTCTCTCTCTCTCTCTCTCTCGCTCTCCTTCCACAGGAACGTATCTGACCCACGAGGCAAAGGGCTCGGACGACGCCCCCGACGCCGACACGGCCATCATCAACGCAGAGGGAGGCCACTCCGGAGCAGAGGACAAGAAGGAGTACTTCATCTAGACAGAGGACGGGAGGAGGAGAAGCTGGAGGATGTGGATTAGGGGAGAGGGCAGGAGTGAGGGAGGGTGGGTGGGGGGGAGGGGGCAGAAGAAGGGGGGGGGGAGAAAAACAACCTCCATTTGTTTTCACGACGCTTCAGTTCTTCACTCGGTCGGAGGGATGATGGGAGGGGAGGAACTGAGGGCAGGATACAGAGATGCGTTGAGCTTCAGCTGGTACGACCCTCTTTGCATTGATACAGGGAAGTGAGAATTTGCACTGACATACGGATGAACTGAAGTTACACACACACACACACACACACACACACACACACACATACATACGCGAGTCAGTTTTGGGGGGAAACTCGTCTCACGCGGACTTGAATGCTCGTAGATGCCCAGATTAACAAACACGAGCCTCCCTCTGTACTAACACGTCTGAATTCTTTCCGAATGGCACGTTAACACACTTTCACACAAGTATCCTACTTCTAACTGTCAGCGCCTCGAAAAAGCAAAATTGTAACTCACATTCCGGCATCCCGGAGCTGATACTTCACTTGTCACACCTCGCAAAAACCCGTCTCCTCAACATTTAAACCGAAACCGACTCTGTCTCTTCACGTTTTTGTTTGTCCTCATTCTCTCCATCTAACCAGGCAGTATCCCTCTGTAAACACTCTGGTGGCAGACAAATCCATCCGGAGTGAACATAATCTCTCCTCCAATCTCAGTTCAATCTTTTCATGCCATCGAACCTCTTCCCGCGTCACCCCACACACCTTGGTCCAAGCCGTTGGATTTCCCACAATGCAGCATCACACAACATGCAACGATAGCATTCCCCGCCTTGCGTTACCAAGCCGAGGGGCTCCAGTATACATATATAAATATATATATATAGAATTATATAGCATTCTTTTTACTTGACAGAAAAACGTTTGGTGTGCTGTAAATACACTCTCTCTCTCCTCTCTCCTTCCTCTGTCCCTCTTCTCTGTCTCTCTACATCTCCCTGTGTCTCATACGTCTCTTACTGCATTACAGTGACGCATATACTCAAAGAAAAAAAAAAAGCCTGCCTGTTTTTATTACATGCGTGGAAGTGCAGAGTTCAAAACTATCAATATCTGGGAAAAAAATAAATAAAAATAACAACGATGATAAAAACTAACCTTAACTGCAAAATATTTGTACGAGGAATGTTTTCCTTCTTTGTTTATTTCTTTTTCTTTTGGTTGTTCGAGACTTGTGAGAGGTTTGTCTCAGTGTGTTACTGTCGGTGTTAACAGTTTACAGTGTCTGTCGGTCTGTTCGTCCAGGAGTCCATACATCCGATGTCTCCGACTTGTGTTTTTTTCCATTTTGAGGTTCATGTTTTTGATGCTGTCTCTTGTCTCTTTGCTTTTCTTTTCCCGTGCGCCACATTAAAGTGTCGAACATTTCCCCTCCCTGCTTTGTCGGGCCCTCTGCTCCCAAACACTGAACTGTAGCAAAAAAAAAACCTCGGTCGGACGCGGCTTCGGAAAAAAAAAAGAAAAGGTGTCAAAGTGTTTTCGGTGGAGTTCTCCTGGAGTAGCACTGCCCCCGGCGCACGTGGTCTTCCTTCCACTTGGCCCCGCTGAACACCGCCATCTTTCTCCCTGCAGCAGACTGCTGCTCTTGGCGAGGCCACCTGGCGCTGTATTCATGAAGTAGTGACATCATGACTTCCTCTGAGAAGCTGGCACCGTCGCTGCTTCTGGGAGGTGAAAATGCTCGCTTGCTTTCCACTGCGGGGCCAAACAAAACTTCCTGGCAAAAAACAAAAAACCTTTTCTGTTATTGTTTCTCTGTGTGAGTGTGTGTGTGTGTGTGTGTGTGTGTGTGTGTGTGTGTGTGTGTGTGTGTGTGAGAGAGACAGAGTGTTATTGCAAGCAGGAATCATTCGCCAGCTTAGCAAAAGGTTCCCATAAATGAACGGTGTTTTATTAGGGTTGGGAGTTGGCCTCGGCGCTGGCGAGCTCCACTTGGCCCGGTCGTGGAAATTGATTGCAATCTAACTAAGAGGCTCTCTGGGCTCCAGACTGTACGCATGCAAAGGTTCGGCTTCGAGTCTGGGCAGCACTAACACCGAAGAAAGTCATTTCGGAACGTGAATGTCCTCTTCTCTTTTTCCACTCGTCCACTCCTTCCCATTCTTTAATCAATCATCTCGTCTGCGTCCTGATCCACCTTCACCCCGTCTCGCCTCCTCTCATCACTCCTTCCCCGCCCTTCATCTCTAATCGATGTCCGGTTCTCCTTGCTGGTCTCCGTCTCATTCCGGAGTCCGTCGACGTACGAGTCGAGGTAGCGTCTCTCGCTTGTGCTGGCGCGCCCTGATGGCGCTCTGCGGCACTTTTTTTTTTTTGGCCGGTGTTCTCGAGCGGAATCCATTCGCTGTTGTCAGTTTACTCGTCGACGGTCGTGTCTGTGATGGCTTTTTTTTTTTTGTACACCTCCTTTTTGGGAACGTTCAGGGATCGTGCTTTTCGTACCTTTCCCCGCATTGTTGTTAACGGCGACCTAGCTAGCTACTTTAAAAAAAAGCAAGTGGCCCGGCTGGTGTGTCTATGAGCTAGCTATACTACAACGCGACCTGAAGCAGGGTCAGCTGCTGTATTTTTGACTTTTCCCGCCCTAGAGCGCTCGGTTGGAATTTGGGGGAGGGGGAGGGGCGACGCTGTCGTGAACTTGGCTTAACCAGTGTTCTGTTGGAGACTGTTTGCACCAGACAATTTGAATATTTCAAAGAATTCAGAACACTGTTTATTCCCATGTTTGCTCGACAACACCCTTCCGCGTTAGCATTCTTGTCTGCAGACCAGAGGATGCTTGGGCTGTGTCTCACAGAGCTCTTTGTCCACTTTGAAGAGTGACCTTTAACCCCAGTCTAATTCTGCTCTGTGAATGGAGAAACACGAAACACCTGCCTCGTACTCAACAAAGTGTAGTGTCTTTTGAAAACTAATGGACCTGTATTTGCCTGTAATATATCGTCCTGTCCTTCGTCTTAGTTAATGTGCTAGCATGTAGCTTGCATGAGAAAAGGTTGGAAATGTAGATAGCGTTGGAGATGAGGAGTGCCGACAAGCATCTCTCTGACCCCCCCCCCCCCTGCTGCTCTCTGATCTGCAAACATAGACCGTGTCCCAGTTAAACCCGTCTGCACCTCCTCGGCACAGCAGCCCTCTGGATGATGCTGAGAGAACTGAGGGAGTGGGACTCGCTCGGCTGCTCCCCCGCCGCCGCCGCCGCCGCATCAAACCGGTGTCGGGGTGCGATGCCGTTGACATTGGGACGTCTAATTCCTATTTCGCCGCGTCCGTGCAGTAATGACGAGCTGTCACCAGATGCCAGCAGACGGCAGCTTTTCTTTGCCTCCTTCAGTCAGACCGAGCTCTCCTGCGCCACCACTCGACTCTCACCGACTCCTCCTCAGGCAGCCGCACACTAGCTGCCCGTCATCGCTTTATTTTTGTAGTATAAACAAATTGATTTTTAAATTATGTTTTGTAAAAGGTGTGCATAATGTTAAATTTATCTCTTTCAGTTCAATTGATAATCATTGTCTTTCTTTTTTTTTTTTAATTCGATTTTTCCAAATCTTGGAGGTTAGAAAATTTGATTTTCGCATTTTATTGTTTCAACAACCATTTTTCTCTCTCTCTATAATTTCATGTATATAGTGTTGCCTTTACTGGATACTCTTACAAGCGCAACCATACACACTTTGCACACACACACTGTGGGTACATACACATCCACACACATATCTGAGTATGCACGGCAGGCATGACGTCTGTGACTTTGGTGTATTTGTGCATAAGTGTGTGTGTGTGTGTGTGTGTGTGTTTGTGTATGAGTGTGAGTGTGAGGTGTGTATTAATCGACCCAAACAGACCCCGGAGACACTCCTACGTGTGTTGCATTCACAAAAACGTTCCCATTTCGATGACTGAAACAGCGTCTTTGTTCTCAGACTTATTATTTTGGATGAAAAGTCTTCCTTTTGAATAAATATCCATATCACATGGGACTAGTGCTGTCGTGTATGTTAATTTGTACTATGGCTGATGATGTCATCAAGGCGAGACCCAACCGCATGCCGTGGTGGGTCTGCGTCTGTTGGATTGTTCATACAGTATTTGTTTTTCTTGTTTTCTTTTTTTTTTTTTTTTGGTAAAACACCAGTTCAGTTGTTGACTTCAATAAACATGCATTTGGGTTAATTTCACCCGTCTCGTCATTGGTTCTTCGCGTCCAGAAGGTTGATCGGGGTTCTGCCTGGGTCGGTCCCTTTCTTGTTCCGGCGACCGACCCCGGCATTTCCTCAAACAACGAAAATGTTCTGTTCCAAAAGGGAAACAAAAAATCTCACTTGAAATATGCTCATGAATATCTCCAGAAGTCTGTATGCATGAGTCATCGAGTATTGTTAGTTAGTGTACAAAAGACTGTGAACATTATCTTGTCAATGACTAATGGACACGATCGATACTCTCACAAATCCAATAACTGCTCAACGTAAGACTTTAAATTGGTAACAGGTTCTAAAAATACATATGCGGTTAATGACAATGTCCAGCAGAGGGCAGTAGAATGCAAGAATTGAAAGTCCCTTTGAAACTAAGGTTGGTTGGTTTATGTCATTATTTTCTGATGGTGATGTACTGATGTTTTCTTTCTCTCACAGACAAAACATACATTAGTCTGTGGATGTTTCTTTCTCTCTGATTTCCTTGGTTCCTCTTATCTTTTCCTGCCTCCACTCCTTCAGTATGGACTGTTTGGAGAATACTGTTACTACATGTTGATACTCGTAAGGTTAATAATCAGACTTACATTGTGAACATGACACTAGAACAGCACCAACTAAATTCACTTGTATCAGACACGATGTACAGCGCAGGAACAAAATACACCAAAGTCTATAAAGAAAGTGAATGTTTATATTCACTCAGGACTTTTGGGGCGCTGTTGTTGACAGTGATGCTTAATCCCTTTAGCTATGCGACATGAAATGTTGCTAACAGCGACTTCACTCAGAGGCTCTGGTTTAGGGGCCTCCTGAGCCCTTGGGCCCCTGGGCCCTGTAGGCCCTGTAATCCTCCCATATGTGTAAATGGTCACAATCCTCATGGATACCCATAACTCAGTCCAGCTGTTTCAGGATCAAAGACTTGTTTTTGCACGGCTTGT
>CM051700.1:22634009-22636509 GCA_028022725.1 Lycodopsis pacificus | reverse complement strand
TATTATATCTTATCGGACACATTAGTGTCAATGCACATTGAAAGATAAGAGTGATGATTTCCAGCTCGTGGTTTTTCTGGGGATACCGAGTGTGTAACCCGGGTTTTTCCGAAATGTGGCCCCTGTTGACACCTGCTCACTACCAACACTTCTCTGTGCAGCCGGGGGCTTTAAGGTAAAACAAGTAAACTGACGTGAGCCATTGGAGCACAATGTGCCATTTTAGGGCCCTTGTTTAAGGTCCCGTTCCGATCAACAGTCTCCGTGCGTGGGCCCTCGCTCTGCGTCAGCCAATCGCATGAATGCAAGAGCTCATTCCCGGTAGATTCTTTTGTGACACGAACGCCGTATTTCTACTGCTTTCCTCAAGATCGCTTTGACAAAAGATGAAATGATTGACACTGTGTTGACTCTCCACAGCAGTAAAATCACTCCTCAATATTATAAACTGCAGCATTTTAGCATCTTCAAGCTCATGGATCAAGTCCTTAAATGGCATTTAGCTGATCGTATTTCATTGTCCCGCTGGTGCCTTTAACATCGCTACCAATGCAGTCCCCTGTGTTTTTATATTAAGGGGACTTATCATGAAAAACTTACCTTTTCAGCGCTTGTGCAAATTTGTTTGTGTATCTGGAGTTCCTACCAACGCAAAGAGCCTTAAAGAGACAGGCGTGAATACAGGGTTAACCAGACAGACCGTGTTGAATGTGTTTCTTGAACATTAAAGCATCTAAACGTGTTCTAGTCGAAACCCAAAATGTAAGAATGAACCAGAAAATGAGCATGAGGTGTCCCCTTTAACGCAGACCTGTTTCTGTTCCAATTATGCGGTCATTTAGTGGAGGATTGTCATAAAAAAACTAATTTGCAGTTCGTCAAATTACAGCAAACAAAACACAAAATTGACTTTGGGCTCCTGAAGGTCTGGGGGCCCGAGGGAGGGGCCTGCTTTGAAATGCATTAAAAAACTATTTTATCAGCAGACCAGATGTGATGGATGGTCAAGAAATAGAGGACAGAGGAGGAACAATATGAATTGAGGCTCCAAATTAAAATAGTTGTACTCTCATTGTTGTTCAATATACAAAGCAGCTGGACACGCTCTTCTTCCTGGTGGGTTTTATCATCTGAAGCACCACTGATGAGCTTTTCTTGCATGAGCGGCTTCAGGATCAAACCTCCAACCGTGGCCATTAGTGCCATACTGTACTGATCGTGCCATAAAAGCAAATATAAAAGGTTGACTGACTCTGTTGCTCTAATTGGAGAGAGAGAGAGAGAGAGAGAGAGAGAGAGAGAAAAAATATCCACTTCAACAAACTCTGTACTCTCAAATGAAGATAATTAAAA
The DNA here is from genome assembly GCA_028022725.1 of Lycodopsis pacificus. Classification (NCBI taxonomy): domain Eukaryota; kingdom Metazoa; phylum Chordata; class Actinopteri; order Perciformes; family Zoarcidae; genus Lycodopsis; species Lycodopsis pacificus. Next base: position 22,635,156 of record CM051700.1, on the reverse strand, counting down.
ATGGCATGACGAGCCTTGTTTAAGAGCAGAGCGGAGGTTCAAACAACACGACGGCGGCGGAGTTAAGTGTGTGTGGGCCTCATCCCAAAGCCCTCCAGTACCTGACAGATCTGATATCCTTATGGAGAGGGAGGCGTAATCGGAGCTGACAAGGAACAGCAATTAAAATAAATAAATAAAATAAACCGCCACAATTAGCCGTCGCTTAATTCAGCACGATGCCCCGATAATCTAGTAATCAGCTGAAGTGACATCGGAAAGTTCCCCCTTTACCTCCTCTGCACGGGCGGATGTGTGAGGGGGAGCGAAAGAGCGAGGAGTACGCAGATCCTAACAGAGAGCGTCGGCCGGTGTTAGGACCGACACCCATCAATCTGGCTGATATGTCAGACTGAATGAGGGAGGAGGAGGAGTGGACCGGGGAGGGAGAGGAGAAGACATGCAGATAATAGAATAGAAAGAAAGTAAAGGAAACGATGAGGCGGAAAAGAAGAAGGAGAGGAAGAAGTTAGAGGAGTGAAAGAAGAAGGGAGATGGAGTAGGAACAGGAGAGCGGGAGTAAGGGAGCAGAAAAATAGAGGAGAGGATGATGGGAGAGCACGAGAAAAGAGGAGAAGGGCAGGATAGGAATCCAGGGGAGAGGAGACAGGGAGGATGAAAGCAGGAGGAACGATAGAGAGGAATGGGAGCCAACAGGAGCGAAGGTGGTGGAGGAGAGCCAGGCTGAAGAATAGGAAAGGGAGAAATTGGGTAGGAAGAAGGCGAAGGAGTGAAGGAAGGCAGCAGAGCAGAGGAGGTCAGGGGGAGTGGAGACGAAGGGAGGAAACATTAATGCAGGGAGGACAGAAGGAGCAGAAAGGGAAAAACATGAGGGTAGATGATGGAAGAGGGGAGGAGAGGAATTTGGGTGGGAAGAAGAGTGTGAGTAAAGGAGGACAAAGAGGAGATGGATGGTCAGAGGAGGTGTGGAATCAGAGGGAGGAAACACTGGGGGAGAGGGGAAATGAAGCATGAATGGAGGAGAGAGGAGATAAGAAGACAACAGGGACATTTGGGTAGCGGAGGAGTGAAAGAGGAAGATGGGTAAAAAAAAAGCGAGATTAAAGGAGGAGGAGAGCCGGGTTGGGGATAGTGTGGCGAGAGTGGG
>CM051700.1:22584009-22624009 GCA_028022725.1 Lycodopsis pacificus | reverse complement strand
GGGATTTAGGTAATTTTCGCAGACGGCAGCTGTTGCTATGGCGACACAACTTTTGGATTTGCAGCGGAGAGTGAGGGATGAATAGAGGGATAGAAGGAGAGAGAGAGAGAAAATGTGTGAGGATAGAGAGAAGAAGAAGGGGGGGGGGGGGTTCATGCTGCTGCATGCTTTCCCCAAAATACAGACATTTATAGGAAGAAAGCATCACCTGAAGACAATCATCCTTCAGTATCTGAAGCCTAAATGATATCTGTTCACACAAACAGGACCAGCGCTCCTCGTCTCCTTTACAACTGACATCGTTCGTATCGATTGTATGCCGTCAATCACGCTCGCCAGCTTCTCCAATTCTTGCTTTGCAGATGAAACCGTCTCTCTTTTGCGTGTAGAGAAACACTTCATTAAGCTCTCTGTGGTACATCCTGGCTTTGTTCTGCCTCTCCTGCAGTTTTTAACCAAAAGAACAACAAACCAAAACACTGGATCATCATCTTAAGTCCATCAGTCGGTATAATAAAGAGAATCCCAATGAAGCCAAACCAACATCTCATCCCCCACAAAGCTGCTTCTTCTTCTGTTTCTGTGAATCGTGCTGCGATGTGTTTGTCACTTCCCTCAAAATGGTGAAAATTAAATTTTGGATTGAGACCCCCACTTGTGTGCGTGCTAATGCATTTAGAAAAACCACTTTATTATAATATGCGTTTGAATATTCATAGTAGGCAGGCGGCGGGGGGGGGGGGGGGGGGGGGTGATGGAGGAGACTGGAGCCTTTGGGTATTGATGTAGAGCTGTGGAATTAGCTGCGAAACTGCTATTGATTCAAGCTGTGAGGACTGGAATATGAAACATGGTGGGGAGGGAGGGGAGGGAGGGGCAAAATACCTTATCAATGAACTTGGAGAATGAAAGAGGGAGTGAAAGAGAATGAGGACGAAAAAAAAAAGAAAACCCAGATTATGAACCAGCGGAGAATTGAATTAAAGGGAGACAGAAGGAGCGAGTGGTTGAAGAAAGAAAAGAGAGATTATCAAGCGACACAGAGGGAAAAAACGAAAGAGACAAAGTGCAACAAAACTAAAGGAAAGAAAGAACGAGCACAAAGGTCGCATGAAAGGAAAGGAAAAAACACGATGGAGGCGCCAACGGAAACACAGAGGAATGAAAGAAAGATCAAACAAACTAAAGGGCGAGAGAACAGGGTCAGGGGTCAGGGCGCTTTAGCCTGGAGACGCAACGCTACACAGAAAAATCCTCCTCCTCCCCCGGACGCCGCAAATTGTTGATGGGAGGACTAAGTTGACAAATGTCAAAGTTTACATTTCATTATGGAAGAGGATGGAGAGGGACAGGAGGTGAGGAGGAGGAGAGAAAGAGAGGAGGGTGAGGGCGGGGGAGGAGGAAATGCCATGCATTCCATTAAGTGGCCAGAAGAGAAAAAAAAAACCCACAGAGAGAGAGAGAGAGAGAGAGAGGGGAGGAAACGAGGAAACGAGTAATGAGAGAGAAATACAGGAAACGGAGGAGGAGAGGTGGAGGGGGACCACCGTAAAGACAGGGAGACATAGAAAGGAGGGGGCTTATAGCGGAGGAATGAAGTGCTCGATTCATCGCCGCCTCAACTGTGGCGCTGACCTTTTGAAAATGGAGTTAATGTTAGACAAGGCAGCACTTGACATTCTGACGGCCTCCATGTTTGTTCTTTAGTCGTCGAGGCGGAGCCTCACATTACGCCCGCCCTTTGCTTGATCTCGCAAATTGCAGGGCCTCTCGACAAAGGATGCTAAGTTTACATAACAGCGTTTCACATTGTGATCTGAGAAGACAAGGCGGGAGATGATCTGTGTTTGTGAAGGTTGTGGAATCCTGAAACCAACAACGAATTGATTCTGACGATTGCCGGTTAAGCCAAAGCCTTCCTGTGTGCTTTAGACCTCCGCCGCTGCCCAGAATCAATTAAAAACACATGAGTGAGCATCACCATTCAACTCTGTAGCATGTTCCTTTATTGCCGTGAGTGTGGGGGTGTTGTGAATTGATCCTGCGCGCTCTCCAATTTCCTGCCGGAAACGACCACTAGAGCACAAATTGTGTATTGATCCGCAGCTGAAGATAGTCCCCAACAAATTCACTGTTTACTTCTGTTTGAGTAGCGTTTGGTAAAGACTGCAGTGCCCGGCTGTCTCAGGAAATTACCTGTATTTGTGACCCCTTTTAAAAGATTTGCGTCTTCTGTTACGAATGAATGGACTTAAGTAATAGATCAGGAAAGGGAACCTTTATTGTTACCCTTTATTGTTGTGTTTCTTGGGAACACAACAAGGCAAAAGTACTTTCGTGAAACTTGTGACACATCTCTGTTGCAAAAGTACTGCCACTGACCAGGCTTAACTTTTCTGTTGCACTCACTTCAGTGTGGAAACAGTCTGAGAAGGCCAGAGGGACACAATGACTGTGCATGTCTTATTTTGGACAGGCCAGTCTCCTGGTCTCTGACCCCTCTGAGCTGGAAGAATTGTATAACTTTTGGGTTTTTTATTCTTTGGAAAATCAAGTACATAACCTCAGACATGGTCAATGGACTCAAAACAAGGTGGTGTTACCTTCAGAAACTATTCAGGAGATAAGGGTTGTCTTTCACATGACTGTGTGATGTAATGATGCTAATGTGCCTCAAAGCTAAATGTGTTAGCATCCTCCTGAAGAGCGTATCCTAAATGTTTACGTTTCAAGCATCCTACATCTTTGACATTAGACATACTAATGATAAAAGCAACCAGGATGCACAACACAACCTTTTCTTCCCCTGACACCCAAATACAGAGTAGTGCGATGTTGAATACCAATCCGATTTTAGAGCTCTTTTTCGAAAAGAAATTTAAAAATAATTGTCTAACTAATTCAAATATAAGCTAACGCGAGGCTGTGACTACTTCTATTCTTCATACATGCTCGTTCGGCTGTTGAAAGTGTAATCAATAAAGTTTAGAAGGTGTTGATGTATTTGCTTCACTGGATTAACTTCAAAACAACAGACACCAAATTGCCGTCTATTCTCAACTAGAGCACCATCTAGTGGGCTGCAGAGGTACTGCCAGATCGTTAGGCTACATTTAAAAAAAAAAAAAAAGTCTTTTGGTAATTTATTAAGCTAGTTAATTTTATTTCTAAATATGCTCACAATTATGATAATGGATAGTTTGATTAACTCTACGCCAATCACGAGATCTCATAGACGTGTTCTGCCACAGTTGGCTAGCGAACGTTCCCTCGGAGAAAGGAATGAGTGAGGGTAAGAACAATATTTGTTCTCATTTATTTGATCAGGTGGTCCTCTGGGGGAAAAAAAGGGTTGAGGACCCTGATCTAATACATGTAACAAACGGTGCAGACCTTACAAACAGCACTTAGCTGCTGTGATAAACAAAGATATGCTGACGCTGCATTCACTGCCCTCTGCGTGTCCACATGAGAAAGGCCTCCCTCGTTTTTTAATAACACGCTTCTACATCTTTTCAAAACTGCGTGGCTCCTCCGCGCTGCTAAAAGTTCCTCGTTAAAAAGATGTTAAATCAGTCGTAAAAAGCTGGGGCATTCTCCTCTCTGAAGCTTTCTTAAACTTGTGATAAAATATTATCCGACCACGCACAGTTTCAAAACAACCTCCCACTACAGCAGAACATCCTGAAATCTGTAGGAGAAAGAAACAACAACAACCTCTTGTTTCACAGTGAAGTCCCACCACTCCTTCCTCATTAAAAGGCATTCATTGTGAAGCTCATGTAGGAGGTGGTGTGGTATCAGTGGTACCTTTAGACACGTTATCTTATTAAAGCCGAAACTGTATTTGAACACTGGTACATCGGTGACCTTTGGCCGATACCCAGTCCTCTTATATATCAGTATCATCTTAAAACGCCGATCAGTTCATCCTTCAAAGGTCTGCACCTTGAGAATAAATGAAGAGTTCAATTGCAAGAAAAATCTCCCCTCAAATGAAATGGCACTCGTTCTTATTACACAAAATGACCTTTGCCTGACAGAGTGACTCAATACAGTGGATCATGTAACGTTCAAAATAGATGACTTTCTCCCAAATCCATCGTTTGAGGTAACTTCACAGTTCCCTGATACCGACGCAACATGAGTCTGCATGAGACGCACCGCGTTTTCAAGTATAAAGGCGCACCAAGCCTTTACTTTTCATCGGATAAAACGGACAGAACCCTCGCACGCTGAGTCCAATGCGTTCTATTGTTCTGCTCGTTGGGAAATGTAACAATATGAGACAAAACTTAGTTGCTCACGTGCGTGCAATGGGTAGTGCTAGTCCTAAACGGGGCGAGTGAATGAATGACATGAGCAAGAAGCTATCGTTTAGTTGCCTAGAACACAATCACTGCAGTCTTCGTCTGTTGTCCATCCTTCGTTTTGCAACCAGCTGATGTTCTAACCCTTGAATCAAAAGAAATGTCAGCAAACCCGTTCCATAGCTGCAGTGCTACTGTAGCGGTTCCTGCTCGGGAGGAAAGGAGAAAGCGGATGTTTTCTTTTGCCGTTGCTGTAGCCCAGTAGCAATAGTAGGATTCAGGCCAAGATGAGTCAGTATGAGTCTTGGGGAAAGCCTTGAACGAATGTCGTGGACGCAGTGATTCTGGTTGTAACAGATTCTCTGCATTCGGAGATGTCTTATCGAAGCCGAGGCGGAGAGAGGAAGGTGTTTCTTTCACCCAAATAAGAAGTGTTTTGATATGTTCTCATGCTGTGGAACGTGGATTGACTCACGGACTTGCACTCGCAGCGTAGCAGTATATCGTATATCATGATGCTCAACTCGCACACTGTCTAGTTCAGGACATTCATTGCCTCTAATGTTTTTCCAGCATCTTTTTTTAATTTAGGATTTTGAGTAGTTGGACTCGCGAGTGGATCAATGTTTACAAACTCATATGGATCCCAAAGTTTCCAAAAAATACCAAATATGTCAGCTTAGATTTTGTGGAAATGTGAATAAATGATGCACCAGGCAGCAAGAATATTTTTGACTCTGACAGCAACAGTGTGGACATAAAAAAAACACACTGCATCTTGGGATGAATATTTCACTCAATATGTGCTTCACAGAGCTGTTGGACAAAGCATATACAGGATATGTGTAATATACAGTGTGGGGAAGATTTTTTTCTCGTAATTTAAAGAAAGTTTTGTCCGATATCAAGAGTTAAAGAGGTTAAATGATCTTACATTGACCTCCACACGATCCACTGTGTTATGTTAAGATGAACAGTGGATTTTGTGCTTTGTTGGAAGAAGGAAAAGAACAAAACGTGCCTTCATTCTAATGTCTCTGATCGTGATGCTCATTCAGGCCGCGAGAGGAAGTGAGCTATTTGTGATTCACATCTTTGAGTCTTTGCTGTCTCTTGTGTTCAGAGTGTGTGTGAAAGGGTTTGTGGGTAAACACTGGCACAGGTTTGTTTGAGCGTTGGGGAGAAGAAGAAAAAGAGGTTTTGTGAAACGAGATGAAGTACATGAGAGCACACTGACTGTCAATATGCAGTGATCAAGGCAACACGGGAGCAGGTTGAATACGAAGATTACTTCTTTGTGTTGAGTGGTATCACTTATCATTTTACTCTTTCAGGTCTTATGGTCTTTCATTCATTACTTTTTAAGTCTTTAGTTTGCTACTAGAAGTGCAAAAAAAAGGAGAATGTCCTGTTTTACTAATAAAAAAAAACAATTAGTAATTCTGCAGAACTTGTACTGTACTTGGGAATTTACATTTTGTCCTACCAAAGGACCAGAGTGTACATTCAAAAAGGAAATATTGTCAATTTCAATCCACGACAGTTTACCTTGTCTCTCTTTGTAACACATAAAGCACAAACAGTATGGCAAGCTCATGACAGCCGATGCATCGCCCGAACGAACCCGACTAATTGACAGTGCCACCTGAACTAGCTGCTCACATGTTGGAGGCATCGACCCGCTACTCTTGGAATGAATGCTCGCTCCGATGGAGATCGCACCATGCAAACAATATCGAGAGCTGCTCAGCAGAACGAAGCGCGACAGCTTCGCTCCACTGGTGTTCAAAAGCTGTGTGTCTTCTATCTGCGATCCCTTCGGCTATCGGTCTGAAGACGGATGAGCAAGGGGCGGTATATCCGCGGTACAGCAGGTGTAGCCAGCGGATATCCGGGCCAAGACTTCTTTTCTCTGTGCCGTGCTCGTTATTTACAGTTTGATTAGCAACTTGGGACGACGTGTGCGACCGGATTATTTCACAGGTAGCCAGTTTACAAGCTAATCTTAAACCAATAAAACCTCGTCAGGCTGCAGCAGGTGGATTCCCAGATTGTATTTCTGCCAATTTTATATTTTGCTCTCACCACGTTTACCTGCAATCAACCAAAGACGGCTCGTTTGGGATTAGTCAACACTAAAAGGACTACAGACCGGAATGCTACCAAAATCTTGTCCCGTTTATAGAGATTAGTTGATCTTTATTGGATCAATAATTAAACACTGAAATAACTGCCTCTCTCTGAAATAATTACTCTTACTTTGGATAACAGAGTCATCAAGTAGTTTTACTTATTGTTGCCTAAAAGATCAAAACACCAGAACAACTGTATTGTTCTGCTTTCAGACAACAAATGACAACTCTCAAGGCAGCACGGAACAATCGGTTATTTTAATTCAAACTAACATTTTAATATACAGACGCCAGTTAAAGGAAAACTACACTCTCAGACAAAAGACTCAGTGAATAAAAGGGACCATTGTACTGGTTTACTTTGTCTGTGGACACACATGCTGCTGCAAATCTCCTCTTGAAGCACTGTTCAAGAGGAGTAGTGTGTGTGTAGTGTGTGTGTGTGTGTGTGTGTGTGTGTGTGTGTGTGTGTGTGTGTGTGTGTGTGTGTGTGTGTGTGTGTGTGTGTGGATGGTCTGATGTGCTGCTTGCCTGCTGATAGTCCTGTGACTGCATCTACTCCCTCCAGTCTCCTTCGCATCAACTCCCTCATACTTTGTCTAATGAAAAACCTTTTGCCCTCGCTCCCCCCCCCCCCCCCCCCCCACACATATACACACACACACACACACACACACACACACACACACACACACACCACACACACACAGATGGCAGACAGAGATAGGGCCAACATTCACTGATACACAGAAACACAAGTTTTGGGTACATAATGGGTAAAAAGAAGCGCACGCAGCTGGAGAAGCAGACACACTCAGGATGCCTGCTGCCGACAAAAAACCATACACTTCACGTACATGTGTGAAGTGCACATCCACGCTCCCGTCCCACGGCTCCGCATGCCGGAGCAAAGAGCCTCCGTTCGAAAGCGAGTCCCCGCTCCAACTCCACAGAGAGATCGCTCTCGTTCCCCTCCTCCCTGCAGCAGTCGGTCACAAAAACACGGTTTTTCTCACTGATGATTTTAGAGTGAAGAAACCCAAATGAAAAATTCATCAAATTGGAAGAGAAGTCCAGGGTTCTTGAAGAGGTGCCGATGAAATTGAGTGTGTGTGTGTGTGTGTGTGTGTGTGTGTGTGTGTGTGTGTGTGTGCAACAAGAAATGGAACTGATGCATCTTTTCTATGTCACTGCTAATGTTGCATGTCACATGAACCTCCAGGGGGCTGCAGTCTACACACACGCTCACACATGCATGTGTGCACACACCACAGAGGACTACATACACTAATTATTCACACACACACACACATACACACACACATGTACTTCCACATATACACACAAACACAGATCACACACACAGACTCTTGCAGACACTCAAATGCACCAGAATCGTAATGCACACACACACACACACACACACACACACACACACACACACACACACACATGCGGTTGTGTATTTGTGTGTGTTAATGTGGAGGAGCAGAGGTTGACCTCAGGCTACCAGCTAATTAAAACTGAGAAATGAGGGAGGGAGAGAAAGAGAGGGAGGGAAGGTAGCCTAGAACAAGAAAGAGAGAAATTGAAGAGAGAGAGAGAGAGAGAGAGAGAGAGAGAGGGAGAGAAGTAGGAGGAACTGAGAGGAAAGGACTTGAAGGCAAAGAGAGAGAGAGAGAGAGAGAGAGAGAGAGAGAGAGAGAGAGAGAGAGAGAGAGAGAGAGAGAGAGAGAGAGAGAGAGAGAGAGAGAGAGAGAGAGAGAGAGAGAGAGAGAGAGAGAGAGAGAGAGAGAATTCTGTTTTCTTTAGTTTTTCCGTATTTCAACCGAGGGTCTAGGACAGAGCCTGTTGTGTGCTGCACAGCTTGGAAGAGCCTCTGTGGCACCACTTGTGATTTTGTGCCACATGAATACAACTGTGTGCACAAATTACCAATTCCTACTCCCAAATTAATCATTTGTGCTAATGAATGGATTTAACACTGAGCAGCATTGTTCAAATTTTAGCAACAAGTTGTGATAGGTCAAACACGGCCTGGCCTCGTTGATGGTCTCCTTCACCTATGTAGGTCACACAGAAGCACCAGTGTTACATTCAGACTGTTTCAGGTTACAATCTTGTAACTTAACTTAAAATGGAATCGCACCCGTTCTTCACTGGCTGCTGGGCTCCATACAGGAGTTTGATAGAGTGGAAGAAAAAGTGGTGAGCGTGTGTTGAGAGAACGAAAGAAAGCAAGAATGAGTGAGGTCTGCAGATCTTAAAGAAACCAGTTGTTTCATTCCATAGAAGTCTTTTTTAAATGACGTATCCAATGTTTTTACATGATTAACTCTGCGTTGCTTGTTATTTGATCCAACGTGATGCCAGTCAAGCGTTACTGAATTGAACTGAATTGGATTGTGGGCAGGAGAGCGGGGGGGGGGGGGGGGGGGGGGGGAGAGCACGCTAAGAAACACGCGACGTTCATGTTTTATTCAGACAGCAAATATGCAATCGATGTCTCTTTATATAATTCATGATTGCTTTTTAAATATTTCACTGTCAACAAGCCAATTAGCAATTTTAGTAGGCAGCGTGTTTGCAATTTCGATCACGTGCTTCTATCTTCGCGTGTGCTTGTTTGTGTCTGTTTTCAAGTTTTTGCATATTTCCCCCTCGCTCTCTCTCGATCTGTGTGTGTGTGTGTGTGTGTGTGTGTGTGTGTGTGTTTGAAACAAGCAGACCCTGCCAGACAGGCTGCTGGGTCTGGTCAAAGGCGAGAGTGTGGGGGGAAGAGTGAAAAGCCTGTATTGAAGTTTGATCTGTCTGTTCTCTCCCCCTTGTCCCACTTACATGTCCCTGGAGCCCAGAGAAGGAAGGCAGACTGGTGTGTGTGTGGTGTGTGTTCATGTGCACGTGTGTCTGTGCACGTCAAACGCATTGACACAACCTCGAAGAGAGAGAGACAAAAAAGAGCCAAAACAGATCGAGATAAACAGATAAATAGACGGATTGAAATAGACGGACTGACAGCGAAACGGGGGAAGATAAGAGAGAGGAGACGTGAGTTGGAGAGGGCAGAGATAGACAGTGGGAAATGAGTTTTAAAAAATCACACACACACACACACACACACGCACACACACAGCAGCAGCAGCAGAGAATGATTGACAGAAACCAACGGACACGCCTACAGACTGAAAAAAAACCCTGATGATCGGAGACAAGAGAGTGACGGAGGGAAAGGGAAAGATGGAGAGACACAGTGATGTACAGCAGGACACAAATCGAAGCAGACAGCAGAGAGACGAGCAAAAAGACGGACAGACGGACAGACGGACAGACGGACAGTCACTCGCTGTATTTGTCTGTTTGTGTCCTCGGCTGCTCCGTTAAACACCCTGCGACCAACTGCTTTGGTCACAAACATTGGCTTTGACTCGACAGCAGTGATTCGCGAGGACTGTTGTGTGTTTGCTGTTCTGAACTCTCGGTGTTCGGCCGTGTCGGTCCTGTGCAGGGGAAATCATCTGCAGCACAGCAAATGATGTATTTTCTCTTTGTTTGTGTTTGAATAAAGAAGTCAAGTAGCAGCCATCTCAGCTTCATGTTGCAGCCGATGGTGAGCATGCTTTAAAATGAAGAAAGAAAATGCTCCAATGATGGAGGCTGGCACTAAGGAAACCCATGCTGCGTCCCAATCGTCCATGAAAAGTCTGCTTTTCTAGTCTGTTAATGTCCTGACAAGTTGACAAAAGCCATCCCATGCAAAAAAAAAAAAAGAGTCTTATCTTTTACATATTTGGAGGATGCAACGTTTTATCCCTTGCGATCCTCACGAGCTGTTGTCGGGCCTCTCCTATGCTAAATGCAGCATTTAGATGATTTGTCTCCCGCAGACTCAAGGGAAGTCAAGAACTGTAGTTTGGCTGAGAGGGCTTTGCAATATCACATGATCTCATTATACCCTTAAAACAGCGATTTGGATAAGGAAACATCACAAACGTCATCTTCAGGACATCTGTGCTCTGTCTGTCTTTGCAGCTGTGCTTTTCCTTCGCTACTGCTGCTGTGATGGAGAGAGAGAGAGCGAGAGAGAGAGAGAAAGAGAGTAAGAGACGGACACTTTCAATTCAGAGCAGCGATCCAACCTATTAACTTAATTCTCCCCTTGCAGCAGATTTCACTAAGACCACTTTTAAAAATGTATTTTCCCAAAGACAAACTTAATTCAGCCTAATTGTGAAGGCAAAGAGAGTCCAGCTCCCCTGGACACAAATAAACGTGGAAACCAGGAGTTCCCAGATTGAACGGTCACGCATGGACACACTGTACTGTAACACTGATTCACTGGTGATCTCTGGGAAATGCAGTACGGTAATGGCACAGCCTGCCTTAGGCCAGTGGTTCAGCATGTTACTTAGGATGGAATTAAAGGTATAATAAATCACCATGGAACCCCTTTAAGGACCCCTGGAGTCCCCAAACCCCGAACCCCCCCCACTCTGCACCACTGCCTCACGCTACGTTCAGACTGCAGGAAAAAAGTGTCCCAAATCCAACTTTTTTGGGCGACATGTGAGATTCAGACCAGTTTTTTTTTCATGCCAGTGTGAACGGCACAAATCATTTGAAATCTGATCTTTTCGACCCTGATTGGAGCCACTTCATGGTCCTAATTCAGAAACAGGTCGGATTTCTTGCAATGCAACCTGAGTCTGAAGAGTCAAATTCGCTGGCTTCCACCGCACATCAACTTCTAAATAAACCAACAATTAATCTTCTCAATTGTTTCATAATAACTTTCTTTCACAGACTAATACAAGCTGGATTATTATTCCAACTTTCTGTAACATTGAGAATTAGGATCATTGATAGGCTCAAACTCAAATATTACCCCAACACATTGCTCTTAAATGAGGCATTAGGCAGGGACTACAAGGATTCCCTGAACTATATAACTCCACATGCCGGATCTGAAACATACAGTGTGTGACAGAGTCCAAATTAGCACATGCAGACCTGAAAGGCCCTTTTCATAATTTACATTCTTTGCAGTAGCGAGATCAGATCTTCAAAGTCTGTATCGCTGAGGTATCTGGAACTTACACCGGAAAAAAAAGAGATGAATGTTGAATGCTGCCGGGCTGTGAAGTTCTGACACAAAAGGGCCTCCAACGCACGGCTTGGCCGAGCGTTCAGCCGCTCCCAGCGCAGCTCTATTATCTCTACGCATTAAGACGTGAAACAAGTGCCATACCAATGTCAGGCAGTCCTCGTGGGAAGGGAAGGGAATTTTAAATGATTTTTTTGAAACGCAGGGGGGAAAAAATAAAATGCAAATTAGGTGTGTTGAGGAAAAATAAATAGAATTTCCACACAGACTTTCAACAACTGATTTCTACGTGGCGAGTTGTTATCGTGTTGTTGTTTCGTGTTGGACGGTGTCAGTGATATGTCATGGCTTTTTATTTCCAAGATCGGGGAATGCGCTTTGCATATACCGTTAGACTGCAGCCACACTGGAGCATTATATTTGGGAGAGACTCACGGAGGTCACGGTTTACGCAGAACATCTCACAAATAATTTTTTTAACCTGCAGTCCTTCCCTTTTTTTGATCTCGAGTGAGCATAAAACTTGACATTTACGTTTGGCGTTCCTGCTCCTTGGAAGGAAGCCCAGCTCTTGTTCATGCTGCATTACTGCGGTAACTCCATGAACATTGACTCATTAACTGTAACTCATTAACAGTTCGATTTAACCGTATGAACATTTCATTCTGGAGGCAGCAGCTTATCCTTCAACTTTTCTTCCCCCCCCCCCCCCCCCCCATCATCATTAAGATTAAAGTGTCCTCGTCCCTGTTTGCAGCAGAGTTTTTTTTATTATTTTTGTCATCTTGTTACAGCGAGGTTATTTCTCTCTTCACCGTTTCACTTCGTAGCAGAATCTCATCTCCTCTGCCTCAGTGGAGTTCACATCACCGATTCTTATTGAAGGGGAAATCGCACAGCCATTGCTGAGCGAGGTCGTTATTTGGATAATGACTAATCTGCTCCCGACTTAATTCCATTCCTCTGATCCGACGGCCAGGTTGGAGTCAGAGGATGTGGCTAATGATGTGGCTGCAGCGTTGTCTGGGAATGCAGAGAACACACACACACACACACACACACACACAAAAGATATTTACAGACATTCACTCGTAAATCACTCACTCGTTCACGTACTGTATAAGCACTTATATTCACGAGTTCTCTTTAATGTCACGGACTGAAACACACATTTGACTTTAACCCCATGTACTGTTTTTTTTTTCTCTTGTCCCAGATAGTAATAACATTTTCCCCACATTATTCCACGCTGACATTTAAATATTCTGTATATGCATCCCCCAGTGCTTCACTTTTAGTGAAATATTCAAACAAGACATAGTTTCTATGACTGCTTCTATTCATCAAACGGAGAAAATGAACTGCAGTTGTGTTTCTAATGTTTTATGCACATTTTGTTTTTAAAGATGACATATTTCACGTCTCTCTGGAAACCTCTGGATTTGGCCCAGATCCTAAAGATTAGTTTTGAACAATTCTTGGCTTGAGTTCACTTTTAAAATACTTTTTTGAAATACATTATTGAGAATGAAGACAGGCACTTGAGCTGCCTCGTGGTGTAAAACGTTATTGCATTTGTATTATTTAACCCTCCTCTCTTGCCGTAGTTCATCCTTTTTCTTACTGACTCAGGACATGCTGCAGTTACTTTCTTCTTTGCACCTTTGGTCGCCTTTGAGGGTATAAATCTGTAAGTATTTCTGTGTACTTGTTTACTTTGATATATTCTTTGTGTTTTTTTTAAGTACAACATTTATGTTGAACTAATCGATGCTAATCGCTGAAGCATTTCTCTCTTAAATTTGCTGAGATGCTAGCAGTGTCTGGCTGGCTGAGGGCTACCAAACGGAATTTCGTTGTATCAATGACAATAAAAACCTCTTCATCTTCATCTTCATCTTTAGTCCTGCAATGATATGATAATGGGTAATTGTTCTTATGTGAGTTGTATATTGGTCAGTTAAGTTTCCACAGTTTCCACAAAAAGGAAAGATTCTGACTGAAGGCCCCACTGCTCCGCTTTCTTGGGTCTTTATTTTTGAGGACCCAATGTTAGCTTTGTGCTAAGCTAACCAGTACAAATGAACCTGTGCAGTGATGAACCTACAGAATATGGTCATCCAACTCAACAACTCTACAGACATTTTTTAACATAGTTTGGATTTTCGGACACGTTTATCGCTTGGTCGCGTCTCAGAACTCTGAACCTTGTTTCCAGCAGAAGAAGGCAGCCGGACACAGGGCTTTTACCCAGAGGGCCGCTAGTCATGTCCCGCATACAATCAAAAGTCAACATTGACTTATTTCAATACGTCCGTAACTGAAAATACATATTTGATCTAATCCATGATGCTTTACTGAACTTTACCATAGCCAAGTAGTTTAGTCGTGTTTCTGGTTTTGAAAATCTACAATATTAACCACATGCTTAACTGTGACCACAATCTGGGTAATTGAAAATCCATTTTAGTGCATGGGAATGTAATTATGTAGGAGACAGGGGTTATACACACTCTTTGTAAGGATCACTCACACTAACCTTAATCTAAAACCCAATTATAATCCTAATCCTAAAACACAAACAAATATCCAAAACCTTGAAGTTGTGAGGACTGGCCTGACAGTCACTCTCCAAAAATGTCTCCATTGGGTCCTCACATGGATAGAAGTACAAGAGCCCCCCCCCCAACACACACACACACACACACACACACACACACACACACACACACACACACACATGTCCATCCATGCACTTGGTCTAATTTTATCGAATGCAACATTCACAGCATTGACCTGCTCACTCATACGCACTCACTCTAACATGCACCAAAAAACACACAACCACACCATTGCCCTCCTGTTCTCACATGCTTTTTCACTCCGTGCTCATTTGGTGATGTTAATGCCAGCAGACATGTACAGTGTGCTCTGACAGTGGAGGGAGGGGAGGGCGTGTGTGGGTTTGAGCACGTGTGTGCAAGTGGGTATGTGCAAATGCGGGTGTGCTCACGTGTGTGTGTGTGTGTGTGTGTGTGTGTGTGTGTGTGTGTGTGTGTACTTACCGCTCTTAAAAACCAATTAACAGCGCACAGCAGCAGCCGCCCCCCTTCTCCAAATGAAGAGGTGAATTAAACAGCACCAAGACCAGATGGAAAGAAATCAGAGAAAATAAAGAGAGAAGGATGAATAATTGAAGACGGAGGGGATCATAAAAAAAAGGGGGAAATAAAACTGAAATAAGAGATGAAATGAAATGTAAGAAAGCAGAAGTCATTAGGGAGACTGAGAGAGAGCTGCAGGGAGAAGCAGAGAGGGGAGGGGCTGCCGCAAGTGTGCGAGTGTTTGTTTTCGTGTGTGTTTGCGAGCATGTGCACACAGTGTTTGTGTGCGTCTCTCCTGCCTATTTTCCGGAGTCTAACTAACGCAACCCAGTTGTTTGAAGTCGACAGCAGCGCAGTCAGGATGGTTGCAACACAGTGATGATCAGACGACGTTCTCTCCCACGAAGATGAACTTCAGTAGGACTTCAACGCCGTTCTGTACGAGTGCGCGTTGCTACGTAGTACGCACGCCGGTGTGTCTGCGTGACAGCTAATACGCTTTGAACCAGGGGCGCATTTCCAAAAAGTGATTCGTGAGCCAACGCAGATCAGTCACAATTCACAAATGAGTGTTGTCTTGGATGCTCATGTATGAGTGCTCGAGCACGAGCACGGCATCTTTTTTTGATTTAATGACACGTGTCAAAAAAGAAACTGGTGAGGAATGAAACTCATGTGTCAGGTCAAAGTTTTAAGTGCCATATAGCATCTGTAGAACACATCTGGAGCTTCATAGAAACACATGTATCCGTAAAATCGTGGACAACGGTTTTGAATCCTCGAGTTTACCATTTTGGACGACGCCATCTTGTTTTTTTGCAACCAACAATCGCTGAATACAACATTGTTAGGCCGGCAAAATGTTATAATTAACTGCCATGAACTGAAAACACAGACAACTCCCAGGCCAACACCGTGGGAGCTCACCTGTCAATCAGCGGGCCGGCTAGCAACCGATACGTGAACTTGCGTATCTGTCTGCACGATCCAATACCAGTGGGTTAAACTCAAAAGCAGATCCAGCAATGAGCTGCATGGGAGGCATTTCTGATACGTGTATCGTATCGAAAAAACAACTCTTGTCATGTTTCAAGATCTCTGCAGCAGAAAACTACCACAATAAATATGACCCAGTTGTAATAAACTAGAATGGATTGTGTTGTAATCAACCATGTTCCCTTTTCTCGACCCACTATTTCCTTACCTGCATGTTTTGGCAACACAAATGCATTTTATGTGTGATGCTAATCAAGCAAATTGAAATTGCAAAGATTTCAGCGAGAGAAAGAGGCAGACGGGCAAACAAACAGAGTAACGATCAGATGTGATCCTGAGCTTGTTGTGTCCCAGCAAAGTCAAGTTCTGTGTGTGTGTGTGTGTGTGTGTGTGTGTGTGTGTGTGTGTGTGTGTGTGTTGTGCAGTATGTGTGTGGGCAAAGTAAAATGTCTGCATTTGTATCCAGCCGTCCTGTCTTGGTGTGAGTTTGGGAGTGTAATTGAGTATATTTGTGTGCGAGTGCATTCAGATTTGAATGTGCGTTCAACTCAGTGGGCATTTGTGTAATTTGTGCAGTGTGTGTGTGTGTGTGAGCGTGTGTGAGTGATTTGGTAATTGTTTAGTCTTTGTGTGTGTGTGTTTGTGAATCATGCATGCAGTTGTCTCCTTAACTGTTTGTGTGTGTGTGTGTGTTTGTGCATCTACACTTTAGTAATTGCCCCTGGATGAGCTAGTAAATGTGTGTGTTTTTGTGTGTGTGTGTGTGTGTTTTTGTGTGTGTGTGTGTGATTTCCAATAACTGCTCGGTTTGCTCAGCATCTCCTCTGCGGTCGGCGTCACGCTGCTCCTCTGTTCTGCTGGAAGTGTTTGTGAGGGAAAATAAAAGCAGCGTTTTGGTGGATGGGGGGGTGGGGGGGGGGGGGGGGGGGGGGGCACTGGGAAATCACTGAGCCGCTGTTTACCGCAAACACTGAGCGTGCAGGGACACACAGTGACAGAGTTATGATCCGGGTGTCTGTCCCTCTGTGTCTGTCTCGCTCTGTCCCTCTCTGTCTCCCTGTCTGCTCTCGTGTTCGTCTCTGTCAGTTTAATGCCGTGTGCTTCGGGGGCATGAATGTTACATGAGCGATATTCCCCAAAAACATCAAAATAAACAAGGCAGCAGTAAACATATCGTCCCACGGGAATAATGCGGTCGTCCCTCTCGGCCAATCACAAACAAACAGGTCGCTGTACTCTGACCTTTGTATGTAAATGACTGCAGGGACACGGGGCTTTGTAACGTGACACAAAAGTCAGATTACTTTTCTGGAGTAACTTTGTGTGTGTCTGCTGTGTCTGTAGCCTCCCTACACTGTCTAACTGGGACCTCACATGTACTCCTATAAGGATGTAAACTACACCATTTATGATAAACATGTGCTGCACGCACACGCCGTGTCAAACTGTGTATCTATAATTCATCTGTCCTGTCTTTGCGGTGATATGATGACATTCCTCCTGCGACACTTTCCCCAGCTTGCGTTTTCTTTCACGTATGAGACCAAAACAGCCTTCGCAAAAACTAAAACAAGGAGCTGCTTTGCGTTGTGTTTCAGATCCACGGGGGCAGAAACCAGCACTGCACACTTACACGCTGATCCCAAATTGCGGCTTAGGTCCTCCAGTCACTAAAGAATGCACCTTGCAGGATGACGTTGTGCTGTGTTCTTGCAAAAAAAGGAAGCCAGGTTCAAACTTGTGTTATTTAGCTGGAGCCCTTTGCGTGTGCACCCTCGTCGCAGCAGTCGGCCCAATCAAATGCATGAGGTGGCTGAATTTTGCTGTTGTCTGCGTGAAGTGGCATTTTAAGTACTTATTTCAAGTCGAACTTTGATGTTTTACCGAAACCTAACTGTGGTTTTGTTGCCTAAACCTTACTTCCTGTGAAGACGAAAGTTTATTTTGAAAAGCATGTAACGAGTATGTGTCGACACGCCGTCACTAACATATCCAAAACCGATGCCAGAGGGGCAACTAGAGCGTCATCGTGTCAAATGTAAGGCCACTGACCAAGCATCAGTAACAATTGAAAGTTTAAATCCTCCTCTGAGCTGCAACCACACAGAACCTGAGCCACTCATTATTGGGAGAATGCTTCATCAACAAAAACCCTTTCCACTTTGAGAAGTGTCAAAACTTTGTTTTCCGGCGCTGAGGATTTGTGTTCGTGTGGTTTTAATGAACCTCCTCATTTCCATTCAACTTTCTGAGTATAGTGAGCCTGAAAATGTCACAGAAATGCTTGAAACCCAGCAACCGAGGAGCCTTTATTGTTTTTCTCCTTATATACTGGTCTTTTCGTGTCTCTCCATCCTCGCTTATCCTTCCCTTTCTCTCCTATTTCTCTGTGCTTTACTCTTTCTCTCCCCCCTCCCTCCCTCCCACACTACACTCGCTTTCACTCTCTTTTCTCTCTCTCATACAAACACCTTTTTTCTACTCTTCTGTCCACACTTTGCCCTTTGCTGCCTTTTCAGAAATGGCAAATATATGCACACGACATACACAACACAACAATGAGAGATATGTAGGCAGGCATGCGTGTAAACACGGACAATACTCACACACACACACACACACACACACACACACACACAGCGTGCTCTCTCCTGCCTGAGAGTGGTGTGCAGTAGTAGAAATGGGAGCGAGCTGTTGCCCGGAGGCAGAGCTGGGACGTGAATACACGGAGAGGGTCAGCAGGGCAGGTTTTTGGGGGGGGGGGGGATGAAGGCTGCAGGGTGTGGAGGAGTGCAGTTTGGGGTTACAATCCTCACAAACTGTCCTTTCATTTCTACATGTGGAGGGTTTGCTGGCAGGAGATTGTGTTTGGCCACGTTGGCGGTCGTAAGCTCTAAGGCAACAGTGGGTGCGTTCCTCAGTGAACAGTGGGACCGTGTCTGATAAGATGACAAGACGTCAGTACAAAGAAATACAATATCGACCGGCTTTGCAATGTTTTCCAAAGACATTTCCCTTATATTAACCTGAATAACAAGAGCAGTGAATGAGAGGTACTCTTTGATCGTTTCATCGTTGCCTGGTACGCCAGCTTGTTAAGTTCTTTCTTTCTGATCCTCGAGCCAACAAAAAGCTTTTGAACTGCTTGGAAAACGTGAAGCTACCTGATAAGCTTCACGTCTGTCAATCACAGCAAAGAAAAGTGAGCCAAAGAAATACCGTGAGACACTTAAGAGCAGCAGCATTGCGTCAACACTCTGCAGCAAGTTTGTCACGTTGAGATTGGCAACGAAACTTGGTTTGGTTGAGGAAAAGATCGTGGTTTGGATTAAAATAATTTGGTTCAGATATGAATGAATGTATCTCAATAACTTTGGTGATCTTCTGACTTTCAGTCACCATCAGGTCGAAATTGACCAAATACCTGCATAAATAATGACACTCCCGTCGCTGTACTTTGCGTTAACAAATGTTGAGAATACACTTTCCTGCTAGCCGAGAATAAATATATTTTTCTTGAAAGCGTCAGAGCATGCTGCATCCTACAACAGAACTTTATAACCACAAGTAATACAACTGCTGAGGCAAGTGACATTTACGTGAAGCGAGACAAAGAGCCTTTCATAAACCGCACTAATCCACCCCATGCCCAAAACAAGGCTGACTAAACTTAAAACCGAAATATCAAATCATCTCACTTACTTAGAAATACAGTTTTTTTGCAGAGTAAAAGCAGTTTGGAGGAAATGACAAATAACATACTTTGTCATTTGTTGTCTGTATGGTGACTCTACTGCTGCTCTATTAGCATCAAATGAGCCACAGAATGTAACACGGCTGGTGTGCATGTTGCCTATCAGCATTTTGAGGGAAAATTAAAACCCGTAAGTTTGTAACTTCAGTAACTTCCTGAGAATGTACGAATAAACTCAAGAGTTAGACTTTAAAAACATGACGGGACTGTCAATCAAAATCGTATTCACTATTGAGCTTTGTTAGTCACCCAGGATTTAACTTTTCTAGTTCAGCTCATCTATTCCAAGAGAGTCAGCTTCAGCTCATGTATAATGTAATATGTGGAAATGTGTTTAACAATGTGTCTATACTTAATACTTAAATGGTGAGAGTATAAATGGAATAAAGAGCACAGTGTGAATAAAAGATATTAAAGACATAAAAGATAATATGTTTGGACACTGAGGCTGTTATTGTGAAGCTCCGGCTATTGTACCACTGGGTCATTATGCAATGAAAGGGAGAGAGAGGGAGATAAGATACACCTAACATCATCCCTCAGGATCATGATGCAAGGTAGAAAGGATGAAGAGGAGGAAAGATAAGCAGGAGGAGGAGGAAGGAGGCTGGGAAGAGACAGACAAACAGCTCAGACGTAGGGAAAGACAGAAGACAGGTGAGGAGAAGTTAGATGATGGAAACATAGTTCAAATATATGGAGAGAGATTCATTTAAAGAGGAAGGAGGAGAGAGAGAGAGAGAGATGCTGGAGGACTAGAGAGGTGAGAAAAGATGGAGAGAGGAGCAAAGGGATGGTCAAGAGAGAGCAAGAGATGGTGAAAGACGGATAAAAGATGACTTGCTTTGTTGAAAAAGAGAGAGAGAGAGAGAAAAGAAAGGAGGATGGACAAAGTTAAACAAGACAAGATGAAAAAGCCACACAAAGGAGGAGAGACAGATAGGTATGAAAGAAACAGAAAGAAAGTGAAGGTGGCGAGGGAGAAAGAGAGAAGAGGTGAGCACATGGCAAAGGAGATAGACATGGAACGTGTGTGTGTATGTGTGTGTGTGTGTGTTGGGGGGGGAGGAGGATGAGGAGGAGGAGGAGGAGGGTGGGTATCCCGTAGGGTTAATTACATCTCTGTTCTCTGTCAGTGCGGCTCTCTCCTCTGTGATTTGAGTCCCTGCTGCAGGCTGACAGGCCACACACACACACACACACACACACACACACACACACACGCACACACACACACACACACACACACACACACTAACAAATCCACAGACATATATACCCGCATTCTCATAAACACAGATTAATACACACACACACACATCCATGCACAAATATCATGACACACAAACAGCAATGTTCTCTGTCTCCTCCTTTATGTCTTTCTGTCACTTTCTCTCTCTCACTCTCTCACTCACTCACTCACTCACCCACTCACTCACCCACACACACACACTGCAGTCTGTCCCAGGAGACCATGCGTTGTTCTGTGCAGAGTTACATGAAGAAGAGGGCCCTTACTCGTAATAGCTGTTAATTTTGCATAAATCATGCATGACATGACCCACATGTAAATCACTCATGTCAGCAGGATATCACATCCAGCAGCTCCGTCTTCTTCTTCTTCTTCTTCTTCTTCTTCTTCTTCTTCTTCTTCTTCTTCTTCTTCTTCTTCTTCTTCTTCTTCTTCTTCTTCTTCTTCTTCTTCTTCTTCTTCTTCTTCTTCTTCTTCTTCTTCTTCTTCTTCTTCTTCTTCTTCTTCTTCTTCTTCTTCAGTCGCTTCCATCTTCATTGTTTTCGTCTCAGCTCCTCTGTTTGTCTTTGACTCCCGAAGATGAACGAGAGAGAGACGCAGACAGCTTCTTCCTGTCAGGTTTAAGGAAGTTGAAATGTATATGTTGGCTCCTTCATCTTGCCTAACTTATTATGAATACATGAAATACATTTAGGACATTCTTTGTTGCCTAATCAGAGCGAGAAGCCACCTCTCTCCGGTGAGCTAATGCCAGAAGTAATTGTTTTATCCTTCAAAACCTGTTCAGGCACAGAAACAAATACATGTGAATAAATGTCGAAAGCGAAGATTAGCATGTTGTGTTTAAAAAGCCTACGAAGGATTCAGAGCAAGCAAGAGCATGAGCAAAGAGAGACAATAGGAACTTCGATTTGAGTTCACCGACCTGATCCCCGGGGGAAGATGTTTCTAAAACCTCTGGGAGCCAACGGAGCAAAACCTCGCTCAACACAGAACCTGATAGATTGTGCAAATGTTTGAGCCAGCTGAAAAGAAAATCTGTAAAACTTCAATCGGTCTGTGTTTCAACATCACATCATCTGCTTTATGTTTGACTCCAAAAAAAAGGACCAGAAAAAAGCAATTGTTCTGTGTTTTGAGGCGGATTTTCCCTTGAACTTCAAAAGGATAGAACAACTATCAGCTGACAGTCTCAGCAGTTGTCTTCTTGATTCAGTATTCAAAAGGAAAGTCGATGAAACATCAAAGTGGCTCTTGGGAAGTCTGAAGAGTCTCCTCTTCAGTAAAGGAGCCTCCTGCACAAATAACATGACGGGTCGTGTAATCCTCCTGACAAATCAGTCAATCTCCCCGTTGTTTGCACCTTTTGTGGTTCAATCCCACTGAGACGTTTCCCTCACAGCCACGGTCGGCTTTATTAGCCAGTTATGCCTTAATTAGCTAATAGGATTGTTTTAACCATGATCCAAGAACAGAATAGCCTGCGGGAAGACAAACACCAGCTCTGTGGAAGTGTGTCTTTGTGTGTGTGTGTGTGTGTATGTGTGTGTGTGTGGATGTATCCTCAGCCGTGTGACTGTGCAATTGCATGTGCGCGACAGACTCAGTGAGCAGTGCACACATTGGGTGTGATTCAACGTTGCACGTGTGCAGGAGCGTCTGTTTGTGCGAGATTCAGTGCGTTTGCCTGTGTGCACGTGCATGTGCGCATGCATGTGCATGTGCATGTGTCATCTAAGGCACCCCAGTCTCCCGCTCTGCCTTAATTAACGCGCCTTCTCGCAAGACTTTCTCTGGAATATGAAACAATTTTACCTGATGATGCAAACAGCTGAAAACAGCGCCGGGGCTGGTGCCTCGCCTCCTCGCCTCCTCGCCTCCTCACCTCCTCACCTGACACTTTACTCTTTATGCGAGAGCGTTAATGTATGCCGGCGCTACACTTGTAGTTTTTATGTCCGTGTATTTTAGCGGCACTGCATTAGCCAAAAGGCTTATTTTGCTGCAGGAAATGTGTGTGTGTAAGCAAAACCCTTTGTACTGTGTGATGAAAAAGAGCAGGCTGTGTATCACAGCTTGGCAATGATGTTCTTGGAACACACACACACACACACACTTTCACTCACACGTTCCCACGCAGAGACACACGCCTCGGTAAAGTCCAGGGAAAAACTTGAAACGGGGGCAAAAAAAAGAGCGAAAACAGAGGCAGAGGGCCAGGAGGAATGACAAATATGCAAATTTGAGCAATTGAGCTTTGGGTCCAGTTCAAAAGAGAAATGATTAAAATGATTTGATGACATAGAATCTGTGAATTCTCATGTGTCCCTCCGCTATAAGCCAATGCTTATTTGTGCGTAAATGCCGGCAATTCAATTCAAAACCTTTCCGTCCCGTAAGAGAAATTTCCCTCGCAGACTGGGTTTATATTAAAAACACTCACAGTGGAAACTCATAATAAAAAAGGACAATAAAAACACCATATACACAATAAAGACGCATGACAAATCACCCCAACAGCCGCCACACGGACAAGCACAAGTCGATAAGACCGGAGAGGGACCGTGTAGCTCGATACAGTGCAGTAAAAGATGGCAGCTCAGGGCCAGGTCACAATGAAAGGAACTTAAAATTGATTTCGCTCTCTGTCCCTCTGTTGCAGTGTGGTGCATTCGCTTCTCTCAGGAGCCTGCGGACCAGTCGGTGGTACTGGGAGAACGGGTGGTGTTGTCCTGCGTGGTCTTCAACTACAGCGGCATCGTCCAGTGGACCAAGGACGGCCTGGCCCTCGGCGTCGGAGAGGGTCTCCGTGGTGAGGGTCTACGTGGTGAGGGTCCACGTGGTGAGGGTCTACGTGGTGAGGGAGGGAAAATAAGTCCTGTAAGAAAGAGAGAGCGAGAGAAAGAAAGATCCCTCCAGCTTCACCAAGCTGGAGGGATCAAAGTGAAGAGAAGAAGGGGAATAACTCAGCTACGGTTTCGGTTCAGTTTTGACTGTAAGAACCTTGACAAAAGCTATTACGGTTGAAAAGTGTTGGGTTTTTTAACATTAAGGGAATGAACACTGAACAGAGAGAGCGTTAAGAGCCAAGAGGCGTGTGAGTGACAATCTGGGCAAAAATGAGTCCTGTATATCATGCTGAATTAGAGGAAATCCCTCACACTGCTGACAAAAGCAGACGCACATTTCCCATTTACATTTTTAAGCCGACGCGCACATCCAGTGTGACTTACTGTGAGTCCAACAGAATACACTTCTTTTCAGAGATGGGGAAGCGTCACATGCAGCCAAAAGTGAGGAGAGTCAAAGAGTCAGAGGCAAAAAAAAAGCCAGAGGAGAGGTTTTCTATCCGCATCGAGGAGACGGACAAAGGAAAGTGAGAAGTGCCAGAACAAGAGGCCGGGAGAGGAAGAAGGAAAAGAAAGAGCGTCGCTCTCGACTGACCTTCACCCAAATTCTACAAAATATTCAAACAAGCTTTTGTGGCTTACTGACTGCTGGTCTTGACATCTTTTGACTGCAGCTGCTTAAAGAGCTCTTAGTCTTTGACTGTGACACATTCTGGCCAAATATTTTTGGAAAGAAAATGATCATTCAGGCTTTTTATCTGAGACAAAATTCAGCTTCCTCCTTCTTTTAGTGCTGCTGAGGACATTTGTAAAATGCCACTCTGCGCTTGAACGAAAACAATCAATCTGAGCCGAGGAGCCTCTGACCCACTGAACTCAAACTAGGCAGCTCTGATCAAAGATTAACCAAGATTCTGTTATTGCCTATTTCTCGCCTCAATTGTTTTCAGAGACGTATTTTAACGACCTGTTTGTTTAGCTCGGCTTGGTTTTGGCTCGACTGTTGTTGTTGTTGTTGTTGTCAACAGACGGGACATTTTACATTTTCTCATTTTACTCGAATATGTCTCCGCAAACATTTGAGGCAATGCATGTAACAGAATCTTGATTCATATCTGCTCGTCGCCGTGTAATTTGCCGGTGTGGTCGGAGTCAAAGAGCTCCACGAGCGAGTGATTGACAGCTGCGTTGGAGACTCCGCGGCTCTGATTGGTTGATCTTCTTCGGTTGCGGTGAAATCTTGCAAATATCATGAAGAGCACAGATCATCTGCCAAATAATACATATGACAAAAAGGTTGTAGCTGATTTAAGTCACCGACTGTAACTTTAACAGGTCAAAAACTTTACTGTTGTTTTATCACCTTGAGCAGTGACCATAGCACACAACACCTGCCACCCCCACCTGCCACCCCCTGCTTATCAATTAATATCATTTGAGAGACCCTTTTTGTATTCTTTTTTAATCATTTTGTTCATGTTTATTCATGAATGGATGAATATTTTACCATCAATGGCATGTGGTATCTTTGATGATCCAGTGAGTCGCATTGCTCTGGTGTTTCTGCTCTTCTTGTCAATCACACTGTGACAGGACTATGACATCTTGGCTCTTAGATGTCGTGCTGGTGAAGATGAAGTCTCTGTCTGTGACACTACAAGGACTCAAACTCAAATGTCATGAATATAAAGTATTTCTTTTCCAAACTATTCTTTTTTTCCCCTTGAAAAGCGTATTAGACAAAGCTTTCATTACCCGCATGAAACCATAGTTCTAAATCATTTGCTGCTAAGGGATCAAACAGAAACATGTGAAAACTATATTGATATGTGAAAATGTCACAGATATATATATTTTAATGAAAAATCTAATAATATACTCAACAAAATGTAACATTGTAAAGGATTAAAGTAGTACATTAGCTTCATACATCCACCCACACATCCAGTCATCCACACACACACACACACACACACACACACACACACACACACACACACACACACACACACACACACACAGACACTCAAGTGATAATCTGACATGTGATGTGAATCTTGTGTTCAACTCAATTTAATTCACAGGTTCAGTAAAGGTCAGCACACCCCCCCCCCCTTCTCTTATTTCCTGCTCCTCCGTCTTTCAGACTTCAGCTCCATCATCACTCGCTTTATGCATCTCCCAGACTCCCCTTTATTGCTTTCCATTTCCCTTCCTCTCCTCTCATCCCTTCCACCTCCCTCTCTCTTTATGTGGGTAATGCTCTCTTTGTCCTTGCAGCCTTTTGCGAGCATGGCTCCGACGATAAACACGCCGGCGTTTGATAAACATGTTGTCCTCTCGGTCTCTCTTTCTCTGCTTTTCAGCCATCCATCATCCCCTTCCGTCCATTATTCATCCTTAAGTTGTCTGTGCTGCCAGTCCTCCCCTCATCCTTGACGGATACCGTCTCAATCTTTTGCTTTTCATGATCGTAAATATAAACAAGAGGTCATGTCGATGTACGGAGGAAAGTCTGTAAGTTGTTCATATTTGTTTTCCGAAAGATCAAATGAAGTAGCTCTGATCTAAAGGGGGTGTTGCTGGTGCATGGAACATGGCGCGTGCTGGTATGTGCCCTGTGTGTTGCATACATGCTGTTGATGACAGTGTGGGAGTGCAGCTTGTGCATTAAACTCATACCTGCAGTTTGCACACCCACACACACACGCAGGAGATCTGCGTTCATTCACCGGCAGAAACAGATTCTTTTGTCCACATCACGTCGTAGTGCATGTGAAATACATGAAATATAAAGAAAATCCTTGAAGTATGAAGACATATACATGTGTGTATCATGTTTACATGAGTGCAAATACCTTAAACACACATCTACTCATTACCTGCAGGCATTAGTGGCGGTGTATTGTTCCTCCTCCTCCTCCTCCTCCTCCTCCTTCGTCTTCTCCTTCTCCCCGGGGTGCTTTCACCTCTGTGGTTGCTATGCTGCGAGGTGCTGGAGTGGATGATGTAATCTCCACTAATACTTTTGTCCCCCCCCCCCCCCCCCTTGCTTGCTTGCTTGCTTGCCTGCCTTTGCCATCTGAATCCATGATGTCATGTTAGCATTGGGCACGGAGGATCAATGAGTGCCCCCTAGTGGGACGTCACGCTCAATTATGTCTTTGTCTGAGAGGCGAGGGTTCAAACAGAGAGAAAGGGGGGTGTTGTAATTGGAACGGCGCTGCCTGTAGTTCTGCAGTTTGTGTGTCTTACAGGAAACTGATGGGGCGTCATTGTACCGTGTATATGTGGCCATGTTTGATTCGTTCCTTTGTGTAAAAACCCTTCAGCTGTTTATCTCCGAGGGTGTGCGAGTGCTCCTGCGTTCATTACCTTCCTCTGTGTTGTTTGTGTTGAGGACGTGCTATCATGATGTCCAGAGGCTCTGGTTAATGCAAGAAAGGTCTTCAGAACCTCTGAAATGAATGCTATTAATGCTAAATGCTATCTGCGTGTTATGATGAAAAGCTTTGACATTTTCCCATAAGCACAACATCCCATTTGCGGCTCTCGGTCTCTGATTGGCGTAATGCAATTGTGATTGAGCTTTTATCGGTTTCATAAGAGCTTTTCTATCTGATTTATGTTGTGAACAACGTGAGCAGAGGACAGAAACACAGTCGCTCACGTTGAATGGAAGAAGATGACGAGGAGATGTTGAATTCTTTCCAAAGGTTTTGTGTTCCTTTTCCTTGTTTGTGTTCCTTAAACTGAGAAAAACAACAACATGACAAGCAGCTCACCAAAAATGAAGATAAATACATATCCTCACTTCCACTTGGTGGCATCTATCCATCCAGATAGTTCGGTTTGATTTGACACGGCTGACATTTCTGCTTCAACTGCAATACAAAGGAGAACGCTGCGTTGAAAAACAACATCTACACAAAGGAAAATGAGGATCTCTACCCCGACAAAGCTAAGCTGTTTACAATCCTCAGAAGACACACTTTTCATAGAGACTTATTTTTGTCAAAACCTGTTTACATTGTACAGTGGATTCATTTTGATAAATTGATACATTTTTGAGAGATAAATTCCATTGCATATTCCATAATCTAAAACTTTTCCAGCCTAAACTTTCATGGCAGAAATTGAAGATTTGGGACAACTAAAAAAGACTCAATTAAACTATGTTCCCACAGATTTTAAGACATTCTTCATAACAAAAAAAGATGGTAATAAGGGAAAGAATGCCAGCTCTAGAATGTGATCCTGCTTTCTTTCCCCTGGGCATTTACATTTTCATCTCGTTTTCTCGACGAGCAGATGGAAATAAAGTTTTTTTTCCTTCACTGTTACTACCTGCAACTTATCACTCAGTGTTTCTAAACTAAATATGATATTGTTTTCCGACACAGATCGTTCGTGTTGCGATGACTCACGACTGTAATAGCAGCGCGTAATGTGCCTCTTCCTTCATGCGGGCGGTCGTTAACAGCAGGTCATGTTTTACCGGGTGGTATACCACTGTTTTTTAATTACATTCCAGAAGTTAATTTTCCGAAACTCGTCAAGCTTTTCTGACCTGCAAATAAACTGTGGAACTAAAACAGAAACTCCAGCAGGTCCATGTGTCACAAAGTGATTCTCTCCATCCATCTAACTGTAAACCTGCCGCGTGTCTCCTGCAGCCTGGCCCCGGTATCGTGTGCTCCGGGCTCTGGACATCGGCCAGTACAACCTGGAGATCTCCAACTCCGAGCTGTCCGATGACTCTCTGTACGAGTGTCAGGCCACAGAGGCCGCCCTGCGCTCCAGGAGGGCCAAACTCAATGTACTCAGTAAGTCAACTGGCTGCAGGTACAGGGGACATCTTTTTTTTTTTAATTTTTTAATTTTAACCACCACAGTTTGAGCAAAGGACCGTTTCATTCC
Source organism: Lycodopsis pacificus (assembly GCA_028022725.1). NCBI lineage: Eukaryota > Metazoa > Chordata > Actinopteri > Perciformes > Zoarcidae > Lycodopsis > Lycodopsis pacificus. The sequence goes on along the minus strand of CM051700.1, from coordinate 22,595,591 downwards.
AAGGAGACCAGAGACGGTTATCCGATCAAAGAGAGAGAGGGAGGCACCGTTATGGATGAGCAGTGCGGTTAAAAGTGCACGATCAATTTAGATGCACACATGTTGAAGCGGCTCAATACTATTGACTATGTGATGCATCACTCTTGCAATAAATCTTGGGTTGAGTTTCATATCCATTTCCCTCAGATTCCAGCATCCATGAGTTTGTTTTGAGTTGTAAACAAACTCTAATATTACAACGAAACGCTCACAGATTTTAAGTGAAGCTGCAAAATGGTGAAAGCTAATGGAAAACACCATAAACACCCATTTTCACACCGGCATTAACTGTATCTCCTCAGTCTTGGGGAGTTGCCTATGTACCAAGAGTATCTTTAGCCATAACCTAATATTTAGCAGGAAGTTGCTCTTGGTTGTGCAGTATGAATGAACTATATAGAAGAGAAACAAGATAATGGAAAAATAATTTAGAGACTACCAACAGCCAAAAGGTTAAAGGTGCTGTATTTCTGCTGTATTTACAAAACTTTCAAGGAACAAAGCCGTGTTGTAAGTATGATAATGAATTTTTTCAGGACATCCTATGAATTCACAGTCTTCTGTTTCAAATCTGCCCAGTTGGACGCTATTTTCTCTATTCATATGTACACGTATGTCTGTATGCATGAGTGCACACTTGCATAAATGTGTCCTTTTTGAAGCTTGGAACTGTGCGTGTCTCTCCTCCAGTCCCCCCCGAGGACCCGGTGGTTGAGGGGTCCCCGGAGCTCCTGCTGATGGCCGGAAATCCGCACAACCTGACCTGTGTGACCCGCGGGGCCAAGCCTGCAGCACACATCCAGTGGACCAAGGATGGAGTCGTTCTAAAGGGGGCCTACCAGTCCACGGTGACTCACACACAAACACACGCACACGCACACATGCAGATAATAGCGAGCAGCACATTTGTGCAAGCCATGCAACATAAAACTCACATAAAACCATGGAGAGATTATTACACTAAAATGAGATCTGTATAATCTCCAATGCCTACTATGGCTGAGAAAGAGTTTGTAACACAAATTCTTGTACCTCCAGGCTGCTCCTGAACAACAGCCACTCTCAGTCTGGTTGTTTGTTTGTTGATGTGCTTTTTGCCGTGGGCACTGCGAAGGGGAATCACTGTGTGAACGCCTCAGGCCGCACATCACCCCTGGAGTCCTGCATTAGGGAAATACAGTATGCAGTGCAAAGTCAGCACAAGACGTTCTTGGTTGACGAAATGATCGAAACCTCGGCAGGTTGGGACCATTATTACAATTGAATTATCTTTAATGCTTTTAAATGTTTACAAATTGCAGATTCTGACCTGCTAACCAGTGGGAAGGAGCATGTTGTGCTTTGAAACAATTTATACAGGATATATTGTTAATGAATAGTCTCAATGAAAAATCAGTGAAATTCATCACAGATTAACCATATCACAGAAAATAACATCCTAAATTCTCACTATGAGAACGCCATGGCTGCTCTGTTGTTTGATCAAACCCAGGCGAAAAAAAAAATATGCTAAGTATATTTAATTTTAGCATACTTGAGTATACTTTAGTATAATTGAAGCCCTACTAATCATAAGTATACTTAAAGAGTGCTATTTTGGAACAACTTATTTTGTACTTAATATATTTTAGTTGTGATAAAATTGTAGTTATGCACAATTTGAAGTGTATTTAGTATATTTTTGTGTGCTAAATTGGAACAACTTAATGTATACTTAGTACAATTTAAGTACATGACTGTGTATGTACTAATATGCATGCTGATAGCTAACTTAAATTATACTTTGAAATATATTGTGAGTGTTTTGCAAATACACTATTAATATATTGATATTGTGGTAATAGTATACCAAAAGTTATACTTTTGGCTTATTCCGATTACTAAGAAAGCACACTACTACTTATACTTGTCTTATGTTTTGATGTTTTTAATGGTTTTATGTGAAGCACTTTGAATTACCTTGTTGTTGAAATGTGCTATACAAATAAACTTGCCTTGCCTTGCCTTATAAGTAGCAACAGGCAAACACAAATAAATGAAAAGTATTAATACAGCGAAGTCATACTTACACATTTAGTGAAGTGTAAACAGAACTACATTTTCGGCCGAGACAAACCGGACATTTGACAAAACTTGGCAACCCTAAATTTCCCCGATGGCTCAGCTAACGAATGGAGCTACAGTCGACATTACCGACGCAGCATGCTGCTCATGTTCCACCTGCGAGACAGATACGCTCGTATGTTAAAGGAATAATGGAAAGCTCTTTTCAGGCCAAAGCTCCTCGGTAGCTGAGTGGTTACTGCTCGTGCTGTATGAATGCAAAAACCTCAGGTTCAATTCCAGCCTGGGAACCTCTGCTGTATGTAATAATAACTCTTTCAGTGAGGCCGTGTCAAATAGAGCCCACAATGCCAAATATGATGATAAAAAGACTTGTTTAAGGAGTCATGTCTTTTTGGTTTCTCTACATTTAAAAGGATTTAAAAGATGAATTAAAGGTAGTGAAGTTACTTGTGCAGTTACTAGGTGGCAGATTTAATTCCCGCTTGGGCCACACCCTGCAGTTAAATAGATGTGGTATTTTACTTGGCTTTGTATTCACAAAAAGCAACTACATACTGATTCTGAGCACATTTATATAAATAGACGTCTTGATCGTAATCGCTTCTTCATCAGATCAATCTTGACCTGATCCAATTACTACAGTGATTTTGAATTGCCTTGCCAATGCTTTCCCTCCCTATCAAACCCTATTTCCACACTTTATGGTCGTGACACAACTTAAAACATACACGGAGCCAAGACATATTTAATCAGCCCTCAAACACACACACACATCCCTGTACTTCTATCTTTGTGAGGACCCTTTATAACATAATGTATCCCCGATAGCCTGTTATCCTGACCTTAACCATCACAACTAAATGCTGAACTCGAACCTGAACCTTAAAAACAATTCTTAACCCACAAACAAGCCTTTGGAGAAGCGAGGACGAGCAAAAATGTCCTCAGTTTCCAAAAACAATGTCCCCGCTGTGTGGTTAAAAACCTGTCCAGGTCCTCACGACACACACATATAGACAGGAACTGTACGAGGTGTCACTTGCGATCACAGTGATATATTCTGCACTCTTTTCTCCCACAGTCACACTCTTCACACTCCTGTATATTCTCCTACACACACAAAATGATGCCTGCAACACACACACACACACACACACACACACTCACGCATATGCACACTCATGTGTTCATATGCACACGGAAGCAACAGCAAACACTGACTCACACTCGGATGTTTTCACATCTCTTGCAGCCAGTTTCATGCCCCACACACCTGCTCACATATTACATGCTGCTCTTATGTGACTGCGTTACTGACCACACATCTACCGGTACATGGAGGCTGTACACACTTTCTTCACAGACTTTAGCCTCATTGCAAAGCGCCTCACCTCTAGAATTCAACGAGACTGGATTTCCTTGTGACTGATCAATGACGTGATTCAGCTTCACTGTGTTACTTTTCTTTTTCACTTTAGTATTCACCTCTCATTTTAAATGCAACGTCCAGTGTCCTTATGGAGCTGAATTGCTTGCTGTAATTGTACGAACATTTTGTAGTGAGAGTTATTTTTCTGAACATTAAAAACATCTGAATTATGATGATTAATTCAAGAACATGGACTTCTATAAAACTGCTCCGTTGACCTTTCCAACCTATGTTTTCTGTCTCCCATCGTGTCTAAAAATGTTTTTAATTGTATTTCTAACTCCAGATTACTGTTTCTATTTCCATGTTGTGACTCTCTTGGCTCCTTTACTAACCCTCCTCTCTCTCCTTTCTTCTCTCTTAATTCTCCCATGATATTTCCCACTTCCTTTTTTGTTTTTTGTCCTCCTCCTCCTCCTCCTCTGTGATCTTCCTCTGTTTGCTCCTCTTCCTAAATTCTACCATCCTCTTCTCTCGCTCCCTCTATCTTTGCTGAACAGGAAGTGTTGCCAGACAGGAAGAGGGTGACGACCAGGAGCTACCTGCCCATCACACCAGCAGACACCGACAGCAGCCGCAACTTCACCTGCGTGGCCAGCAACCCGGCGGTGCCGATGGGCAAACGGGCCACCGTTACCCTCAACGTCCACCGTGAGTTGCCCTTGTATCTCCGTCGAGGTGCAGGTGGGGCTGTTCTTGTGTTGTCACGTGGAAAAAAAACACTCTAGGATTTTAATTGGCTGCCCCAGCACCTATCAACAAAGTGTTTATAACCAAAAAACAACACATTATGCTGCATATTTGAATTTACAGCCACCATGTTTCACCATTCTCAAACTTGGGCTGGTTCCAGGTTTGATTTGAGCTGTTTGCGCTGATTTGGCACATATCTTTGGAGCCAGTGATTTTCCTCCTGAAGCAAGTTGAGCAAGTTGATTTTCTTCAACATCTGGAAAACCTGATACTTTTTTTGTGCTATAAGAGATTATAATCGTGTCCCTGGAGAAATAAGGAATGCTTGCTCACAAGCGAACCGCAGTTTGAATTTTCAATCAAGAAGATTGATGTGTTTTTCCAGCCCAGCGTCGTTAGTAATTACTGGGAGAATAGCTGCAGTAACAGTAGATGTAGAACCAGTGCTGTGTTTGTACAGAAGGCTGTAGAGAAGTGGGGTTTTAGAATACCGGATTTTATTGCAAAAATACATCATTTGTTGTGACTTATTTGTGTGGGAAATCAATCCCCTTGCTGCCTGGCAGAGCTGAAACACAAGAGTGATTCAGTTTATCTTTGGTTGTACATCAAATATGTGTCCCTCCCTGTGTAGACCCTCCTATGGTGACCCTGTCCATCGAACCTCGCTCCGTCCTGGAGGGCGAGAGAGTCACCTTCACCTGCCAGGCCACTGGCAACCCTCCCATCATTGGCTTCAGGTCTGGATTACATTTTACCTGAATTTATCTCTTACGGTACGATGTGTAATAGCATTGTTATTAATGACACAGGTGGCCGTCAAGTGATCTGCAGTAAACCTCGTGTTGCTCCTGCACGTCCACAGACACAGGCCAGCATCCTCGGCATTAGTCAACAGTGACGTGACATTTCATGACAATCATATATCATATTTAGCATAATTAATCTGCAATACTCCTTTACTTTATTTTGTCCTCTGTTTTCATGAAACTAACTAGCTTGCCATTTGCAAATTACTTTTATCAGCTCACATCACGCAGCAGCCAAAGTAGCTCCATAACCTCAGCTCAGCTTACAGTTAGTTTGTTGTTTTGCATCGCTCTTGGCTAGCAGAGAGCCATCGTTCGTGATACATCTCTGCTTTGTACTGTAACATATTTATTGTTGGCTAAAATTGACGCTGTCGTAATGCATTTGCATCATGGATCATTAGCGAGCAAGCACTGCTAACGTTAGCCAGCTAGCTGCAACTTAGCTGTGCAGCGGATCCATCTTGTGTCTTGATGTGTTAGCTGACGTTATCCACTCAGGACAGCGTTTTGCTACGTTAGCTACACACAGTTGGCGCTGTAGTGGAGCTGAAGAGAGCCGAGGCACTCGAGAAACTTGCATGAACATTTCTTCACATTGATTTTAACACCTAAACATTCTGTTCTATTTATCAAACAATCAATATGTTACCAACTTTGAGAGCATTGTTCCAGTTCAGAATGGTCAATGTTATTTGGGGACACTGTTTCATTTGATACCCGCAGTCCAACATCGGGGGCCAGATTGCAATTCTGTTCAATACCAATAGATTTTCCTTCACATATTCCAATCTGCTTGTAACCACCGTCTGGAGGCGATCCTGAATTGTAATTTCTGCTTGCGGAACGGAATTAATGAAAGTATTGAACAGTTAAACAATCAAACACTGACTTTAATCTTAAGCGACAGCACTGAAGCATTGAAATCGCTAAATGCTGGATTTAAAACGGTGGTTTTAATCTGAGGTTTGAGACTGCTCCAGAGGGTTCCAGTTTGGGAGCACTGCCAGGCACTTAGGCACGAAGCCTATTGAATGTATATTAAAATGTCATCTAATGGCAGATGTGCAATATGGTTATATGAGTTTTTGAGCTATATATCTGGATAACAGAAATGCATTTTCTTTAGCTTGCAATCATTCCCTCAGGTTTTGACATAGAGGATTTTCAAACCATCGTTTAATAGCTTTAACTGGTAATATAAAAACACTTATTGTCTAATAGTGGAAATCTAACATTTGGATCACCACCAAAAGCCCATTATGCTTTTGAGATCTGCTGACAAACTGACAAGGGTTTGAAATACTTGAAAACGTGTTAAATGGTGACGTGTTCCTCTGCCAGGTGGGCAAAAGGTGGCGTGCTGCTGGAGGGGGCCAGGGAGAGTGTGTTCGTCACCACAGCAGATCACTCCTTCTTCACCGAGCCCGTGTCCTGTCAGGTTTTCAACGTCGTGGGAAGCACCAACGTCAGCATCCTGGTGGACGTGCACTGTGAGTACAGAGTGCAAACACTCCCGAGCTGAGTGGGACTCTGATGATGTTTATGTGCTCTGGTATATATATATATATATATTTGTCAGTATTTGTTTGAAGAGCCACGCTGCATTTATTTTGTTGCTACGTAGTATTCCTGCATTGTGAAGAACACATCTGCATTAGATGGTTATTGTATAATCTTTTTCTGTCAGGTCAATTCAACAAAGCCTGATGGCATTTATTCTCAAAACCTATATGTAAATAAATATAGTACATGGAACTATTACTGAAGATTTTTAGATAAAAAAATGTATTAAATGTAAAATTTACAAAATCAGAAAAGGAAAGAAGGAACATTTTTTTTAACGATATCAAATGGAGCGAAGAGGAAAATGTACAAAAAAATGTCTGACTTTCTGAAAAGACGTTCAATTCTCATCGTCATGCACAGTTTCACCAAGGAGAGTTTAAAAAGGTTTGAGTCTGTCAAGTTCTTTGAGGCACAATGTATTTTATTAACTTGTATCAACCAAGTCCCTATGTCATTAAACTGTGTCTGCGTACAGGGGTTTTAATTCTCATACTCTCCTTCAGTTGGCCCGATACTAGTAGTGGAGCCAAGGCCAGTGACGGTAGACGTGGACTCCGACGTCACTCTGAACTGCAAGTGGTCGGGGAACCCCCCTCTCACCCTCACCTGGACCAAGAAGGGCTCCAGCATGGTGAGAACGAACCAATAATCCTTTCACATTCAACACTACTTTTTTTTTATATTCATGCCTGATTTAAGTTTTTATTTCACATATTTGAATGTACACAGAAAGAAAGAGAAGAGTCTCAGCACCACACGTTGGGGTCGATTACATTTCGAGAAGTACGGTCAAATCCTTCTGAAAACCCCAATCGCAATCCAAATACATTTCCAAGACCGAGGCTTCATAAATGTTTGCTCAGTTGTACCGCACACGGTTAGAAGCGAGACTCCGTCTTCATATCCTAAATCTTTTATTCATGCCGAACAAGTTAAGAAAAGCTCCAGGAAAGAAACAAACAACTAATGGAGCCTGCTGAGTAAATCAACATGTTTTATGAATTAAATATAGATCTCCCTCCCTGTTCCGTGTCTGTCTCCACCCACACTCACACAGCTACTGTCCTGCTTCTCGTGCGTACTCATGCTTGTTCACGTGTGTGCAGGTGCTCAGCAACAACAACCAGCTGTTTTTGAAGTCAGTGAGCCAGGCCGACGCAGGCCAGTACGTCTGCAAGGCCATCGTGCCCCGGATTGGTGTGGGAGAGACTGAGGTTACGCTCACTGTCAACGGTCAGTTTCTATCGAGTTACTCTGCTGTTTATACACGTCAGCAAAGGTTACGTATGAGAACAGATCTTCTTATGCACATGAAAGCCCTGCTTCTGTGTCAAACATTTGAATAATGAAACCACATGTTTGTTTAATCTATAATCGTTCTGTACATCGTGCATGTGTCCGCATCCGTCAAACTGCTGAAGCCTCTGAATGTACAGGGCAGAGTACAGTATTGGCACCCTGCCTGATTCATTGACGCCCAGGCCTGAACCGAACCCCACTGATCATTCTGTATCCCTACACAGGCCCAAGGGCAACATTTCAATGTCAAAACGCTCCTCGAGGGACCGGATTTTACTTAATAAATCAAAAGGGATTCACCAAGAACACAATGACGAAAAGCCAGTTCGCAAATGCTCCTTAAATCTTCGCCAACTGACAAAGTGCGACATTCATTTGGCACGTCCGTGAGCTCGGTGAACTGCTGGCTATCTTTGCACTCGTTCACTTACCGGACAATATTATGCTAAAGGAGCTGTATTCATCTCTGGGGTCAGACCAGTCTCACTATTCATTTACATATAAATGATTGGCACCACAAATACCAGTGTGTATATATATTTATATATATATATATATATATATAAATGTAAACAGAATCCCCAATTAAACAAATAAGATTCATAAATACATTTCTGATGCACACACACATATTTATTGTTGTAAATAAATGTAATAGAAATCCACCAATAATTCCTTTCAAAAACATATTTAACTGTTGAACCTGCATTTACAAACATGCTTGTCATGTTTACACTTTGCATTTTTTTTCCACCTGTAGCCAATCACATGAGCATGCCCGTAACATCCACTTAAAAAAATTGTGTTGCGGAGAACGGCAAAAATTATCACATTTTAACTTCGGACCGCGTTCCCATCGACGGTTACCGTTGCAGGTGTTTTCTGCTGGCCTCACCTAATTTCCTCGTCCCGCTCACGTCCACTAAAATAACATCTGGTTTGCCGTCTACCTGATTCTATCTGAATGCAGCATACGTTGAATGCAAGTGTACTTAGAAAACCTTCTGATTTGTTGAAGTAATCATCTTTTCTCTCTCTCTCTCTCTCTCTCTCTCTCTCTCTCTCTCTCTCTCGTCCTGCCTCACTCGCTCAGGCCCCCCCATCATCTCCAGTGATTCAGTCCAGTACTCTGTCAGAGGGGAGAGAGGGGAGATCAAGTGTTACATCGCGAGCACCCCCCCACCTGATAAGATTGTAAGTCCTTCCTTGGAAGTTGTAATCTGCTGCAGAGGTTCTTGACCTTTTCAGATCGCATCTGCCTCAAACAGAATCCTGATCACAGGAACCTCTTTGTTCACCCTGAAAACACAAGATATTTTTTTTTGTACTTTCCTCTGTTCTTGCTTACTTGTGTTACGCAGCTTAACGATTGGCACGAGGGCCATTGTTCTCCAACTGTGTCGCGAGAACAATCTGTTCCTCGTCTGTGGTGGAAGGTGCGACTCATCAAAAACAGCTGCTGTAGTGTCTGGCTGAAATGAAAGAGGAGACGCACGGTACTGAAATGTTGGGCGTGCAGCAGATACCATCAAGAATTCATGAAAAAGGGGAGAATGTTGCTTCTAGTGTTACTTATAATAGTTTTTTAGTTCTCTTCACCATGTACTTGTCAGTACGGCGTCCACGCTGTCTTGATTTTAGTTGGACTTGGACCAACCGGCCGAGACCGTTCCAATTCAGTGGTCCCTTGCAAAGTGGTAACCATCTTTACTCCATAAAAAAAAGCGTTCACACACATTGCCTCACCAGCAAACTGTCATGCAATATCCTCCTGAATGTGCCGTAACTGCAGAAACACACGTTGGTTTTTTCGGTCCTGTCTTTTCTCAAAGTCGCTGAGTGCAATTCTTGATCAATAGAAAGTGTTTGTGCATTATATAAGTTACAAAGTGATATCTGATATCAACCTTTAACGAAAACAAAATACCGTTATGCCCACAAATCACCAAAAAGAGAGAGCAAGTAGCAACGTTTGAGTTTGAAGGCTAGAATGAGTGAGCGGGAGTGCGGGGGTAAAACAGACTGAGATGAGCGGGAGAGAGATGGAGGGAGAGTACAATTCTGTACCTTTCAGCGTCAATTATCCAATTGTGCAGTGCCAACATGACAGAAATCAGAGCTTTTAGGAAGCCTCAGCCCCCCGCCGCACTGGCAGAGAGCTCAGAGCGTATAATGTGATACGACATTGTAGTCTCGGCTTAATGCAGAGACACAAGGACTTATAAAATATGGAGTGTGTGTGTGTGTGTGTGTGTGTGTGTGTGTGTGTGTGTGTGTGTGTGTGTGTGTGTGTGTGTGTGTGTGTGTGTGTGTGTGTGTGTGTGTGTGGTAATAGAGGCAATGAGAAGTTGAGAAAGGGAAGAAATCCAGACAGAGGTACTGCAATAAAATCATTGTGAGCAAAAAGAAAGAAAGGGAGGGATTGTGAGAGGCAGACTGTGGAGACAGAAACGACGCATTATGTAAGATTGTCAGAGAGAAAAGACAGAGAGCAGATTTTGGTGCGTTTCTTTCATTTCTCCCTCATCCGCTCTTGATTTCATTTTCATCTTTTTTGTTTTTTTCAAAAATCAGGTTAAAAGGTACATTAGCCTAACATATGGCTCTATGTATATTTGATATCATCATGTTCCATATTTAATACCCTCAAATATTCTACCTCAGCAGATTTTAAGTCGAAAAACCTGCTTGAGTTTTTATCGCTCATGTACACTTGCTGCACTCTGTGTGTGTGTGTGTGTGTGTGTGTGTTCTGATTTGTTTGCGAGGAAATTCTTTCTTTCCCGGCCTGAAAACTTTAATTGGGCTCATAGTGCACCAGGAGAGAAGAAACTACATATTTACCAAGGTGTGAGAATATAATTTGTTTTGCTTTAAATGTACTTCCTGCCCACATTCGCTTTCGTCTCCTTTAACCTTTAACACCCGCCCATCTGTTTGCTGAATGTTAACTTGTGATTATATATATATATGTGTATGTGTGTGTGTGTGTGTGTGTGTGTGTGTGTGTATGAGTCGATTGTTGTTAATACTACATAAGATAAGATAATGTGAATTAGCATTATTGATCCCTGAGGAGAAACAGGGTGATTGCAGCTGTAAACAAGTGCAGTTTAGATAAAAATCAAACAAATTAAACATATTGGAAATTGCGTCTTCACCGCGCCAGCTCCCACCAGCTTGAAGGACTTTTCCTGCCGTGTTGATTAGGAACAGATTTATAGATTTGCAAATGTTTTAGTGCACAGATTTACCAAGCCTTTGATCTTATCTGAATTCTGAATTGATGTAAACCTGCCGAACCATTTTAATGCAATCCTTTTGAAGTGGCAGATCAGAGAGTTCGGGAGCGAGTTTTGCCTGCAAAGTGCTCTCTGCCTGGAACCATTGGTCACATATATGTGTTTAATATAACCTTATACACCACTTTGTAAACGCATTTACAGAATGATTTACAACTCACAACAGGGACCTCAACAGCATCTCAAAGGAAATATAAAATACATAGTTAATAAATGTGTAGGTATAGATAAAAGAAGAGTAATTAAAGACTACAAAACAACATTCATAGGCAAAGAGATTCAACAGTTGATACCAACTTGGTTAAAGTTACTTCAAGGAAATATTATTTTGTTTTTATTTAGTCACATATTTTCAGCTGTTGCGTTACTGAGCAC
>CM051700.1:22506509-22579009 GCA_028022725.1 Lycodopsis pacificus | reverse complement strand
TCCTTCAGGTCGCCGGGGCGTCACCCTCGGTAAACCAGACATCAAGGTAGAGACGGTCAACAAAGAGACCCACAGCCTGGAGGAGGAGGCGGCCGACGTCTCCACGGCAACACGGATGGTCAAGGCCATGTACTCGGTGAGTAGACACCCATTTGAGTCACCGAGGGCCATGGAGAGGAGGCGTACGGGTCAACGGGCTTAAATGTACAGATACACCCACTCAAAGGGCGACTTGGCAGGAGAGAGACACACACACACACGCACACGCACACACACACACACACATACATACACACACATACATACATACACACCCTATGCTTGCCTTCAAAAATACATGAAAATATATGCACACAAACACACTTCACCCAAAACCAAGAAAGCACATATTATACTGTACAAATAGTACATACACACATACGCCATAAATTACAGCACATGCACATAAAACCTTACATTTGCACATGCACAGCAGGACCGGACACAAAGACACACACTCTCTCGTTAACATTGTTTTCCTTTTAGAATGCGTTCAGCCCCCCCGATGTCCTGGCGAATCGAACCGGCGAGGCGTGGCGTTTTTTAAAGTTCGGACCAAAACTTTTTTCCGACAACTAACCGTTTCTCATCTTCCGCTCTCTTGGGATGAAAAACCTGAAACTCTGTTTTCCTCTCCCCTCCCTCTCTTCCTCCTCCTTTCCTTTCTCACCCTCCCTCTTTCCGTGTGTGTTGTTTCGTTGTTTGATGGTTTAGTTTCTGCCCTCTGTTTCCCTCTCTCCCTCCACTCAGCCGTTCAAAGACGACATGGACCTGAAGCAGGACATCAGGAGCGAGAGCGACACCAGGGAGGAGTACGAGCTCAAGGTGAGGTGGCCGGCCGGATCTTAGCATTTTGAAATTGGATTTGACTTTTTTTGGGAACATCTTTTATCCTGCATGGTGAAATGTCGTTGTGTGGTCATCATTGTCATATCATCAAGTGCCAATTACCGTTTCCTATTTTGTGTTTCAGGTTTGCACTGCAGTTAAAAGCTTGGTTTTCATAACAATACCACTTTTTCTCAGTCTTTGAATGAATGAATGAAATTTATTTATAGAGCGCTTTTCACAGACATGACATCACAAAACAGCAGAAATTTAAAAACATAAAAAACCACAATGTGACCCTAGGGTCAATAAATTACATACACAGAATAAAAATAAAAAATAAAAAAATGAATTAAATTAAATTAAATTAAAAATTAAAATTAAAATAAGACAATAAAAATGAAAACATATTTTAAGAGCAGGTCTAGGACATGGGTTTTTACTGAAAAGCCAGCCTAAAAAGGTGGGTTTTGAGCTGGTTCTTAAAAGTATTCACAGTGTTCACAACTTTGCCACTAAAGTTCTCCCCAAAACAGCTGTTGTCTATTCTTCATGCACCATTTGTAGGATTCTGCCAAGTCAGAGCATTATCAACCCCTCACATTTTAAAACGCATTCCCACAAACTAACCAAACTAAAGGAGGAAACAAAACAATCCAACATTCTTGGTGTGGAAACCTTTATTCCAGAGTAAACTGTTGCCCAGGTTAGCTTCCTGTCACTTAGCATTGGAAACCACGCGTATCCTGGTAAAATGAAGTTGTATCATAATGTATCATGTCCACACACATACTGTCCACTGCATCGCTAACACACCATTACATTTTTGGACGTAGCATGAGCAACAGCACGCCACTGACATCCAACATCACCGGCCATGTGACTGATCATACATAAGAGAAGTGCACAGCGTGATGTAACACAAGGCCAAGCTAACTCAAGCCCACACCATGATGTTTAGCTGTCTTTACCCCTCAGCCCAACGTTGTTGCTTCTTATGATAATATTAAACTAATCTTCTCTGTCTCTGATCACAGGATCCAACCAACGGCTACTACAACGTCCGAGCCACCACCCACGATGAGGCTCGCCCCCAGTCCCGTGCCATCCACTACCAGGGCGAGTTCCGCACCCCGAACCCAAACATCGGACCGGCCGGTGCCACTTCCAGCGGACCCCCAGTAGGCGCCAGCGGTGCTGTTGCCCCCAGTGGAGTGCCAGGCTCAAGGGCAGGCTGCTACGACCCCCGCCCACCCTCCAGGATGTCCCACGCCACCTACGCCCAGTTCAACACCTTCACCAGGGTGGCGCAGAGCCAGCAAGCACCTCCCAATCCAACTCTTCAATCACCTGGCGATTACCCCGGAGACTGCGGCCTGCTGGACAGCACAACCCAGCTGGCCTATGACAACTACGGATACCCCTCCCAGTATCCCAGCTACCGCATGGGCTTTGCTCCACCCATAGAGGAAGGGCCAGCATATGAGATGTATCCAACAGGCCAAGGGACCGGCCTGGGGCCAGGGCCGGGGCCGGGACCGGGGCCAGGGCCAGGACCAGGACCAGGACCAGGACCAGGGCCAGGACCAGGACCAGGACCAGGGCCAGGACCAGGACAACAAAGTCCTGAAACAGGGCTGGGGCAGTATGGAACCTCCACTCGCTTCTCGTATTCGTCTCCACCCTCTGACTATTCCCAAAGACACACACAGCGGATGCAGACTCATGTTTGAGAAACAAACACACACACACACACACACACACACACACACACACACACACACACACACACACACACACACACACACTCTTTGACTTGCTTTTTCAGCTGCAGTACTTATTACACATAAATATATAAAAGACACAGAAACATTCAAGAATCCATTTTCTTTTTTCCATAGCATCCAGTGCATGGAATTTAGGTTCACTTTTTGGACCAATCAAACACGACAGCAAGCCACAGCAGTCAGCAGCATCTCGTATAAAACAGTTAGCAGCAATACGTGCAACACGCCCAAAGCCACAGTCACACACATTTGCGCGGACTTTCTGTTGCGTGGAGCGTTCGTGCTCCAACGAAAGCAACAGCGAGAGTCACAATCAAGAGAAAGGGAACAAAAGGAGAAGAAGAGCACTTTGAAGACAGGAAGAAGAAAAGCGCCAGGAGCTGTAGGAGGAGCAGAGGAACCTGTTTGTTCTTGCAACCCTCGTCGTGCTCTTGGTTCATCTCCCTGCGTCAATCTTTCCTCCCACACCATCTCTGTAAATAAGTGCAAATGGAGATTTTCTTGGGTCATTTTAAAGTTATTTCCTTGTACAAACCTATACAGTGTGATGCAGTACAGTGACCTACAGCGAAACTCCATGCAATCCACACTTTTTAGCATTTTCTGACTCTCACATATTGGAAAAAAAAAAACCCACACACACATGCACAGAGATCTTTAAAGACTTATTTGTTTCGATGTATTGCAGCAACGGGGCAGCTTGGACTATGAATATATTTGGCACTTTTTGATCCCTTGTCCTCACTTAAACCTGCCCAGTGGCCATTTCTTACAAGATTCTACCTTGATTTAAGTGGGACAGAGCTTCTTAAAGTGGTACAGTTAGCGACCAGAGTGCTCATGTGCCAACACACGAACTGTCTTCTTTTGTAAAGAGTGGACAATACGAGGTGGTCTGGACTAAGAGGTTTTGTACGTGCCACAAGTGAGAGGAGAGGAAAGGAGTGGTAGCAAGCGTCTCTCTGTGCTCATTCTCCTCCTCATCGCTCCGTTGAAATCATCGTGATACATTTCTGTACTTACCGTTTCACTCGAGGTCAATGCTGTAAACAGCATTTGTGATACGAGGTGTGGAGGAAGCGCTTTTTTTCATTCCACGAATTTCTGCAATTTGTACAAAAAGATACCTCCCCTGCCCTCGAGCGTCAAGAAGTATGTGTTTCTCTCACTTGCACAGTAGACATAGTTTGTTTTTTTCCTCCATATTTATACCGAAACATCTGGAAAAAAAAGGCATTCAGAAACATTTTATAGTATTTTTATAAGGAGTTGTGGACCAAAGGTTCAGCGTTTTGGGTGAAACTCACTTTTTAATGTGTGTGTGGCGACGCGATCGTTACTGGAAACGTTTTGAGTTTCTTAAAAAAAAAAAAAGAAAGCGATGGGTGGTGTTTTTAGAGTGGATGTTGTAGACTAAAATTAGAAAAATTTGAAGAGCTTCATTCCAAAATGATAAATATCCAGCATCTGTTTGATGGATATCTCTGTTTGGTGTGAAACTCTTCTCTTTGACTTCCAGTCTTCTGACTGGACTGCCTTTTTTCGAACGTCGACGACATTCAAAACGACGGCTGGAGAACAAGCAGCCGCTCACTTTGAGCTTCGTGAGCAATGAGAAGGTTCAAGTGCAGTCTGACATATCAAAGTGAAGGTTCAGAGGGTTCTATCTAGCTCATAATGGTACTTTGTACATTTATATGTAAGTATACTGGTTTGTTCACTGCAACAGAAAATTTGGTGGTATTTTATGTGTGAGATTATTTAGATTTCGTGTCAGCGTGGGCGTACGTGTGATTGGCCTTTAACCCCGCAGGCTCATAATGATCAGCGTTTAAAGTGTTGCTACTAACCTCTAACCTCTGATGCAGCTACTGTACAAGTCTCATGTTTTAATGAATCTCCACCGCCCCACTACCAAACTACTTTCCACCAAGAGAGAAAATCAAATTAGTGTGAGCTCTTGTAACATCTGCAGTAATAGTTTTGCCTCCTTACCCAACGGCCCACTAAGTCTAAATTCAGAACTGAACATTTTAAAACTAGTTTTGGTCGCTACCGGGAACTGGTTTGACATTTGCTTGATGTGTCACCTTTACTTAAGGGCTCTCCTGCTTTATTGAACAGTCAAAGTAAAGAGCGACTGTCTGCAATGAGTAGTCACCCTCTCGTATCTCTGCCATACATTTTCGAGCCGCCAAAAAAAAAATTGATAGCCGATGAGACGGCGCGTTACAAAAGACCGGAGGTTGGAAAGTGAAGCCAGATATCTCAACGGCTCGAGAGGTAATCATTAAGTCTTTATACTTATCAGCCACCCTATCAACCCTTCACAGATACAGTATATTATGGTAATTCTCTGCTAAGGGGCAGTAAAAAAAACGGTATTTATTGCCCCTATTTTGAATAAACACTTTCAGAAAGGGGACCGCGGCCACGCCGTGTCTGATTAGAATATCAGATGGAACCTTGTAGCTCCAAGGTCACTATATAAACCATTTCAGTAGTTACGGAGAGAGGAGCGGCAGATGGAGCACCCTTTGAAATTTATATGGTCATCACAGCCTTGGTATTGCATACTATTACCTCTTTACAACCTTTCCACAGAGTTGTGGCCGTGCAGTATTTTGCATCTGACTTGAAATGTCGTTGTAACCTTGTGTAGAATGAGTCAATTTGACGCGGGAAGATGTACTGAGGCCAAAAAATACACGGCCTCTCCCTCCAGGTACTAAGTCATTACTTTTTAACTGTTGACAGTGGGGACGTAAAGATATGCGAAAGACAATAAGCCAAAAATGTTAATCAGATTTTTAGATTTGGTTCAGTTCCAAAAATAGGTATGCAGTTTAGAATGCAATCTGGAAAGTGTTTACGGCACTAAATTGTTATTTTCCCTCTTCATATGTACCTCAGAACACAATGTGATACACTTTACTCTCTCCTCATATTAACAGCCACCCAGTTTCCAAATTAGGAGGTTGAACCTGTCTTTTCATGGGGAAAAAAGAAACGTATCAAACCTTTCTCTCACAGCTTTCTTCCAAATTTTCTCCGAGCTGATCACATTGAGTAGGTGTAGCAATCTTAGCTTGCATTAACGTGTATTTGTGGGGGGGTAGGGAGTCCGCTTTTAGAGAATATATAGCTTCATGAGTTCATGACATCATCCTCATTTATTTCTCTTTGAAAATCAATATTTTCAATCTTATTTTCTTGGTATTACTTTGTGGTGTTACCTCACCGGTGGAAGAAATGACTGTGGTCAAAAGTGTGTGTTTGAACTTTTTATACACAGTATTTTATTTTGTTTTGTATGCATCAAATCGAGGGGGTTCTGATTAATCAACCCAGTGAAAAAAAAGAGAGAGAGAGAGGGCCTGTGTGTGTCTGTGGCCAAAACGACTTCTCATCCAGGCCACAAATAGCCAAAACTCTGTCTCAACTAGGCCAACCCAGGCTTGAACCAGGCCAGACTCACAGCTAACTGCTCTGTTCCATGCTGCGCTGCGCTGCGCTGCGCCATCGCTGGCCAACACTGACTGGAGTAGCTCGGATTTAGATTTTTACCTTGTGGAGTCTTAAGTGAGTGCCAAAAGACTGAGCGACGTCAACCGAGCAGACAAACAAATGCAGCAGCCATTTGTGTTTCTCGTGTTCGTGTGTGTTCATAGGTGACTGTGTGTGTGAGTGTGTGTGTGCGTGCGTGTGTGTGTTTGCAGCCTGTATCACCAGTGTGTTTTCATACCATTATAAATGTGTTAGGACCACTGGACTGTAGAAATTAGGGTTTGACTGATTGTTTTGGGCAAATTGAAGATATTATCCGCATATTTCCTCAATTTTTGTGAATGGTTTTGATTGGTCCACGCAACCGCGACCGCACTTTTCAAGGCAACTAAAAATGGCATAGGAGGGACCGTTACGGCACAGGCAACTGATGGTTTTAGCCTGATTATTGATATAGATTATTGATATATCTATAGAATATTTGGAGGAAAAAAATGACGCTATCAGTTAAATTCTTCTGTTTATTGTGCGTTTTGTCTTTTTTTTGGCAAAGGAATTACACAAAATAGTTGCCTAGCTAGAGGAGTCTAGAGAGGTGAAGAAGCAAAACAAAATGTCCATTCGGTCTGATGAACAAACACAAGTTGCTCTCCCAAAGTCTGAAGGATTCTAACTTTAAACATCCTTAAAGAGCAGCAAAACGTAACTTAACCTACATTTCCCTCCTGTCGAGGAGAGTCGGTATGAACGCTGTATATTTGCTGGACTTGAAGGTGTTGGATATTGTTGGGAAAGAAACCACATCAGTCAAACCCTATGAAGCAGGACAGCTGGTAAGACAGAGTGAAGGAGACATTGCGTGGCCTTAAGACACGAGCAGAGCTCGTCCCTCATCCAGCTGCTGAGCCTGTCTGCTCTCTGAAACAGCTGCACGAGTGAGCAGGATTAATTGATGTTCAGCGTGGTATCGCTAAGCATATGAAGACGATGATCGGAACAGTGAGAAGGACTTCATATTGCACTTGCAAATGTGGAGGTGTGCACGTGGGTGAGAGAGGGACAGTGTGGGTGTGTTCACATCAGCATATATTCTCCATGCTCCAGTTCTTTATTTGTATCCCGATATATTGTTCACATGTGTGTTATGTTCATGTTGAGTTCTACTTTATCCCTAAAAGAAACTGTACAAAACCTGCAAGATATTATTCAAATTTCCTTTTAGTTTCATTTCTGTTTTCAAATTGTATGTAATTATTTTTCCACAGTATTACAGAAAATAAAAGAAGACACAGCTTTTCATAAGAACAGCAGCCGAAGGCTCCTTTTTATTTGCATTTATTTGTTATGTTGAAACCGAGTGTATGAAATTACATTTTGTATTTTTAGAAACGAGGCTCCGGGATGTGGCACAAAAAAAACAAGAAGTTTCAGCCCTTTACTGTGAATGAAGTATACCGCTGTTTATTTAGGTCAAACTATGAATGGCTGAGCCCACAACAGTTGTTGTGACAGTTACTCAGCTGAGGTGGAAAGTAAGTAAGTGAGTGTGTGTCTATGTATAGCACACAGACACGAGGGCATGGAGTGTTCACCTGAATGAGAGTGTGACAGTGCAGCTCCAGTCTCTGCTCTCGTTTAAAACTCATCCTCTTCTCCTCTTCTCCTCTTTCTCTCTCTTTAGCATTCCTCTCATGCTCTGTCTTTCTCCACCTCCTTTTTGTCTCTTGACTTATCTTGTCACTGTTTTTCACATGAAATATTGTCCTAATGTCCTCTGAACATCTTTCCTTTCTTCCTTCCTCTGCTCTCCTTTAGTCTCTTCTTTGCTCTTTCTTAAAATCAGTCAGTCAGTCTTCTCTCATCTGTCTAACATCATTTCCTTTCTTCTTTGCCTCAGTCCCTCTTTCTTTCTTTTGCCATTCCCCACCTTTCATCTCCTCTCGTTTCCTTTCCTTTCCTCAGCCATGCATTTGCTTTTCCTCCTCTTCTTCTCTCCTGACCTGCACTTGGCCCCGTCTTCTCCGACCATCTCCCTCTTCTCCATCTCCTCCTTTCATAATGTATCCTTTCCTCCCCTCCTTTCATATCTTCTACAGTCGTCTCTTTCCTCTCCTCTCTCCTTACCTCTTCCCTCCCTCAGTTATTTTCTCTTGTTTTATTGCTTAATCGTCTCATTCCTTTTTGCATTACCTTCTCCACCTCTCCTCTTCTGTCTTTTTCTTTCACCTCTCTCTTCTTCTCTCCTCACCACTTCCCTCTCCTCCTCCCTCCTCTCCTCCTCTACTTCCCTAATCTGTCTTCTTTGATGTCCTTTCACTATTTCTGTTACACTTTCTTTGTCCTCAGTCCTTCTTTCACCTCCCCTACTCCTCCTCTTCTCTGTTCACCTCTTCACCTCATGTTGTAAGTCCTCCTCTCCTTTCCCTCTCCTCCTTTCCCTCTCCATATTCCTCTTTTCACATCTTCTTGTCCACTCCTCTCTTGGCTCATCATTTTATGACTCCTCTCCTCCCTCGTGTTGTCAGTCTGTCTCAAATCACTGCGACTTCCACTTTTTTCTCCTCAGTCTTCCTCTCACCTCTTCAGATTTTACAACTCTTTAATTTTCTCCAACTTTCTCCCTTTCCTCTCATTTCCTTGCCTCTCCTCTCTCGATTCTTCCCCTATGTCACTCTTTCACCTCTTCCATCTTTTTCAAATGCTCCCTTTTCATACCTTTCTCTCTTCTCTGCAACCTATATCTTATCCATCTTTGTCTCATTTCCTTTCCTCACTCCCATCATCATTTTGCCTCCTCAGTCCTTCTCTTCTTTCCTCTCCTCTGAATGACAGGAAAAAAAACGAGGAAGGAGACGAAGCTAAAGCAAGAATGTAATAAGAGATATGTCGGGAAGAAAAGAAAGACAAGGACAGAAGACAGATAGGACGCAATACTACAGCCTCCATCTTTACTTAGTGCGTATAGTGATTATCCTCTCCTCTTTCCTTCTGCTCTCATTGAGGAATAATGTCTGGAATAACCTTCAGCACTGCACTCCCGACTCCAGTGGACCCCCCCCCCCCCCCCACACCACCTCCTCTTTCTCCACCACCAATCACTTCCATTTTATCCCCTTGTTCACATTTGAAGCAGTCGTATGGATTATGGCCCCTCTCATGCTTGGCACCGCACTCAGACCCTGAGATATATTATCATATTAGTGGAGAATGATGTAATGCATTCCAAGACATTTGTCCTTCGCACACCCTCTGTCCCTCCGCAGATGATGTCACTGGCTTTGTGTCTCCGAGGCAGAGAAGTCGTCAAGTGGGGTTTTTTTTTGTTTTGTTTGTTTTTTGTTTGATGCTGTCACCATCTTGTGGTGGGAGAGCGGTATTGAGCAATTAATGGGAAGAAAAGGGTACGGAGTAAATTAGGATCTAGGCAATTATTCATAACTCAACCAGAGGATAATGGGACTCATAATAGATGTCCTTGGCTTAACTGTACTGATGTGGTCTGTTGGGTCAGGGACAGAACAATGGAGCCAGACAGTTTGGATATGACTCGATTACAAATCAGGGTTTGACCGATATGTGTGGGAGCGTGTTGCCAATGACAGGATTGTTGGAGGATTGTTGTCATTGATAGCGGTTTCATGTCAATAATCAAGACATTTTGGCCACACTTGACCATTTTCACAATAAATATGTAAAATGAAAAAATGAAAAAAAGATTGTAAAAAGCCAGTGTTCCCCCAATGGCAGCACGGAGGTATCTATAAAATAATGATAACCAGGAAAATAAAATGTATGAAAATGAGAAAAACCAGGAGAATATCCAGGACAAACGATGTGTAATGCGATCAAAATATCACATTAGAAACGGTTTGACCTGTAGAAAACTGGTTATTAACTATTTCTACAATTCTTTAACTTTTTTGATCAGGTCAAGCGATCTACTATACAAATGATACAGTTACTTCTATCACACTTCACATGGCTTCAGCTGCCTGTCTGGTTTCCTCAAATTGTATACAATCACAAAACATGTTGAGTATTTGAAAAATCAAGATCATCCACTTCAACCCACAGCGACCAACCCACAAGCACATGACATCTTTTATGACATGTTCATGACTTTGTTCGACATACTATACAATGACTTTTTTCGACAAGCACTATGGCTTTTAAAAAGAAATTTGACATGTTATATTATGACTTTTTTATGACTTTTTTCGACACGCTATAGCAGGGGTCTTCAACGTCTTTCAGGCCAAGGACCCCCAAACCGAAAGAGAGATGGAGCAGGGATCCCCGACTATATATATTGTATAAAATGTGTTTTACATTAAACAGGGCCTAGTGGAATGTATAAACATACCTCTTTATTGTGCATTCAATACTAAGATATTCAAATAATACACAGGTTAATATATTCATCTTTTTATTTAAACATGTGCAAGGTACAGTGAGTAGGGTGGCCGTGTCACTGCCATTTATAAACAGACCTTGTCAGCTGATACCAATGCCAATATCATCTATCAATATTATCTGTCAATTGCATGCTAATCATGCACACAAGCTATTCAAATTTATGTTTTTATTTTAAACATACATGTGGAAACGAAAATGAATTTTTTTTTGTCGAATTGTCGAATCAACCAAAGGTTTCGCGGACCCCGTGCAGTACCTCCGTGGACCCCCTAGGTGTCGCGGACCCCCTGTTGAAGACCTCTGTGCTATAGTATGACTTTTTCCAACATACAATGCTACGGCTTTTTTCATGATTTATTTTTACATACTTTTATTAGACATACTATACACTGACTTTTCAATGATATTTTAGTCAGAAATTGTATTCATAAGATTCTCACAAAGAAACCCAGACGCATACGCAGACTCAGTAGCAGATGATTAGAAAAGTGATTTGTTGAAAGGGAAATGGGGGGAAATGGAGGCAGAATGTATGCTGACATATCTGACTGAGAAAGAAAGTGCAGGTTTGATGAGGTGGCTTGCAATGCAAGATGAGAGCAAACAGGAAGAGGAGGAGGCAGGCTGTAGAGCAGGGGTGTCAAACATACGGCCCGCGTCATTTCATGTGGCCCGCGAATCCCCCAGCAAAAAAAAATAAAAAATAAAAAAAAAAGATTTCTTTTTAAAATTTTTTTTTTTTTTTACAAAAATTAAAAGTTAGATGTGAAAATAAAAATATCCCCATGGTTGAAATGAGATGAGCCATTTGCGCCGCCGGTCTCGCGGGGGGCTATTTTGTGTTCATTCGCACTGGACGCGCCGGAGAGGGGGCGTGGCTTATCGCCCTGAAAGCCGTTCAACTGTCCGCCATTAACCATGGAAAGAAGAACCTCTATTTCTGCTAAGTAGGTGTTGAGGAAGTCACAGATATCCCGGGAAACTAAACTAAATATGTTAGGAGTAGTTACATTTACACCGTCTTACATTTATAACCGGCCCTTTGAGGGCGACCGTGATGCTGATGTGGCCCCAGAGTGAAAATGAGTTTGACACCCCTGCTGTAGAGGATGTCCATGAGGAACAACGGAAAACTGGACTGAGCAGGGCAACAATGCACCAGCTAGATAATACACAAAAATAATAACCCTATGAACAGCCTTAAATGTCAAAATTGAAATAACAGTATAAAAAGTGTTTGAATCCAAATTGTGTGTCAGTTAAATTCATATTGCCTGATTGATTCCTTTCAATCCTTATTTTAATTCATACCTGACATTCTAGTTTTGTTAACAATTGTTGTCTTGTATAATGCAAAAGGTAGTTTGTGTCATGGCTCTTGCAATAGCATGGTGGTGGCGTGGTTTTAGTTTCCCGCGTTGCGTGTACCACAACAGCTGACAGTGTTTCCAGTGTGAAGTGTTTTTCTGTTGAGAATCCCAGCACGAATCTTTTTATTCTGACTTACACTGAAGAGAGAAGAAGCCGAATCGGTCAAACAAAGAATGACAGATTGGGCTTTGATGTGTCATCTGCATTTTAATGACATACAAATCACTCTTAATCTTCCCCAATCCACAATCCACAGACCTCAAACCCATTGAGCTGAAGAACAAATCTTTCTGTGCTCCACTTCAGGTACGAACCCCAGCATGATGTCTTCCAACAGAATACTCAATCTTTGCACTTATCGTGCCAGTTTGCAGCGTTATCTATCTGCTGTCTTTCCCTTTTTACAGATGAGTTCAAGGAAGCAATCTAAAGGATCAAATGCTGCCTGCTTATTTCTGCCCTGCCAATGCCTGGCCTCAAACCAGAGCATTTCACACTGGTTAGTTTATAGCCTAATCAGATGCATTACTGGATCTAATTATTTGTGAAGGAAAAGGCTTAAGCAGCATTAACACAAAGAAAGAAAGATCTGCCAACAGTTTCCACTGATCAGCCAGGGATTTTTAGACCATGAAACAAATAATCCAAATTCAAATAGAGAAAGAAAATGCGACTTGGATCCTACTCTGAATACATTTGCATTATAAATTGTTGATACAAATGAAGTCAACATCCACAAGAAAAGATCTTTATGGAGTCAGGATTCATCACTGTTATACACTTCTTTTATTCATGTCAGTTACAGTGGACTTGTTTAATATATTTTATCTTGTTCTTTTTATCCTACTTATTGTTGGAATGCTGTTAAGCATTCCAACTATTGTTCTTCGAATCTTTATTCAACTTCTATTTCTTCCGTCGCACCTCTTCTTGTCCTTCATTTTTTAAGCTACAGAAACCGTTTAACTATTAAATGTTCAGCTCTTTCACCAGAGGGGTGCTATGACTTTTCATATTTCTAACCTTTAAACTTTTTGAATGATTAAGCTTTTTATTTTCAATGGGATCTCTATGGAGAATATTTTCAAATGGCTTCAGGCACACAGGTGTTCGCGATTGAGCCAATTAGTGATGTTTATAAACACACAGACTCACAGACACACGCGCACATACACTCCTCTCCCTCTCCCGCTCTCTTTCTCTTTCTCTCTCTCTCTCTCTCTCTCGATATATATATATATGTATATATATATACATATATATATATACACATATATATATGTACATATACATACATATATATACATACATATATATACATACATATACATATACATACGTATACATATATATACACATATATAGACATTTATATACACATATATATATATATATATATATATATATATATATATATATGTATGATTACTGTGTACAGATGCTTGTGCAGGTTAATCTTTCTTTGGCACGCATTGTCTGTTTTCAGTGGGAACATTCACAGCCATCACCACAGCCATCTTTCGTTTTACATACAAGACGTGGTAAATAGGCCTACGAGAAAGGAAGTGGTAATCATGGCAAGTGCAGTGAGCTACCATGATTCATGTGTTAAAGTGAAGCAAAACAAACTAATTTAACAAATACACACAGTGCAAATTACAGTATTTTTTTGAGTTAATGTATTGACAATTGTAATGCTTTGTCCTTTTTATTCTGTCAAATAATGCTTTTGTCCAAGGGACAAAAGATGAAAAGTATCCTCAAAGGTTCTCTGTCAAATGTTCATCGCATTACTATCAACCATCACTTTAAACTGGGACACAACATTTAATTCATGGTAGCGTATGCCCACCCTCTGTTTCACATTGTTTGTACTTTTAACGCTGTTAGCACCGTGACCACCATGTTGAGAAAATATACCGTAGTGCGAATACTTATTCAAACATTTTCAAAAGAAGCCTGCAGGATTAGTTGAAACAGACAATTGTACTTTTGTTCATCATCTTTTCGTGGACTTATACGTTCAACTCTGCCTTCTTGACAAAGTGTTGAACTGAATTAGTCTTTAGATCAACAAGCAGATCACAAGCAGTAAAACAGAGCAAGAGAGGAACTTCAAAAAGAGGAATTCATTTATTCACATCCTCAACAACGTTGTGTGGTTTTGACAGAAATAACAGTGACTGCAGCCCTGTGGCTGTTTTTCGGAGAAAGGTCAGTCTCAACTTTAGTCAGATGAAGAGCAGTTGAGTGCAAACGTCTCCTAGGTGCAATAAATAAGTGGTGATTGGAGCCCTGCAGCGTGCAAACTATTTGTTTGTTTGTTGCAAAACAGAACACAGATTGTTGCAGCGTGTAGTCAGACAGGACAAGCGGACAAAGACTCCATCATGTCTATCTTTGTGATACTGGGGCTGCTGGTCTGCATTGAGGCACAAGGTAAGAACACTGTCGACTAACATGTTATCAACAGATACAGCAGTGATGCCTGAGCAGAATTCATTATTGTGACTCGTGAACTGAACATCATGAAGTCGCTTCAGATTTCATCTGATGATGAGCAACACTTGTCAGGAGGAGATTGATTATTAATTGATCACGTATCTAAGAAGAGGGACTGATTTCTGAGAACGTGAGAGAAAGTTAAAACAAATCATATCACATTTAATTTGGGCCTGCTTTGTTCTCTAGATTTCTTTTAAAGTGATGGACAGCTTTAAGACTTAAAACGTACATAACATACGTGAGTCCAAAAGTACATTTTAAGGTAATAAAGATGGCGTCACTGTAGGCCTGATGAATAAAGAAACTAAACACTATAACTGCAAAACAAGTTCTGCTTCCAAATCTCAAACATTTAGCTTGTTTCTCAAGTTTTTTTTTCCAATGCTAAGAATTAAAGTCAAAGCCTCTAAATGACAATTTAAGAAAAGTTTAAAAAGAACAATATTGACCGAAATCTTTAAATAAAAATAAAAAACATAATACCAATATAGTATTAAATGTTATTTCATGTGAAGTCTTTATATTACATTCATTTTCAGACACTTTTGTCGAAAGCAACTCACATTTTTCTCTCATATAAACACACATGAAGAACAATTTGACGCTCTCGGTCAAAGACACTTTGGCACATGGACAAAAGGAGGAAATGATCAAAGTTGGTGAACAATAGTACGAGTGAGAGAAACTTTACTCCTCCCGTCGTGTAACTCCCTCAGTACATCTGTGGAAATAGTCAATAACTGACTGATTTACTAAATACATTCATGGACTTTCTAGCTAAAGTTGGGGGAACAAGAAACTGAGAAAAACTATAATTAGGTTCACAGTATGATTGCTGTTAAACTGATTTACCGTAAAAACGTTTACAACATAGCTGTTATTTCTAAAGCAAATTACCGTAAATAGGTTTATGATATCTGTTTTTTTATGATATTTTACTGTAAGCAAAAACAGTTCTCCACTGTGAAATGTACAGTTGCAAAAAAACCATTCTGTGATGTCTTATAGATTGTCACTTTCGTTTTTACGGTGAAGTTCTGGCAACCACAGCTGCCGTTATTTTACCGTATATTACACCGATTTCTTTACAGAGTATTTGGGTAAGAGGGGGAGAAAAGAGAACAAGGTGAAAGAAAGTCCCCTGTTTTTCATAAGAGATAGAATGGAAATACTTTCATGTTAAAATGAAAAACATTGAGCAACATCTTGCTCTCAGTGGGCTTAGTTTCACCTGATAAACTCTTCTTTCCTGAAGCAGTCTGTGTCACAAGACAAAGCTGATGTCAGACATGTTCAGAGAACTCTTCCAATCAATGATAAGCTGAAGGTGTTTAAACTGATGGTTCAATGTGTAAGAAGTAGAGATGGAGGAACATTCAGTGTTGACCCATTAATCACATATTGAGTGTGATGTTTATTGTATTATGTGTCTACTGTTTTTACAGGTTCCAGTCCTGTGACTACTGTGTTTGTGCAGAAGGGAGATGATCTGATTCTGAATGTTGATGATCCTGAGAATTATTTTGTTAACTGGAATGTCAATGAGTGGGTCAGTGTTGTAAGATTTGCACCTGGTGAAGAACCAATGACCTTTCCTGATTTCACTGGAAGGCTTGAGTTTCCTGTGAGAAAATTCTCTGTGATATTGAAGAATCTACACGAGGCAGACAGTGGAGTTTATACTGCAGAAGTGTTAGGGTATGAAGGATTGCAACCACTAGCTGAATACAAGGTGACAGTTCAAGGTGAGTTTGTTCACATGTCAGACACTGAGAGAGAGTTTCTGCTGCCATGTTTCATAACTTCTTCACAGAAACTTTCCCCCCTCAGGTCCAGTGTCTCCAGTTGAACTGACAGTGGACTCAGTGGACTCCAGAAGCTCAGACTCCTGTAACCTCACTGTGACCTGCAGTACACAGCACTCTCACATCAGCAGCACTTTTAGATGTGTCAGCAGAACCTGCAGTCAGGAGGGAGGAGAGCGACCAGAGCTCACAACCTCTGGTGCTTCTCTCCACGTCTACCTGTTGAATGGCGCCATCATCTGTAACCATAGCAACCACTTCAACTGGACCAAAGACTTTAAAATGACTGAACACTTTTGCCCCCAATATGCTGGTAAGACTGAAAGACAAGACGACTTCCTGATAACAGTTTTAGATATTTTTCTCCATTTCTGCATTTTTCAGTACAGAACATATGAGCAGCACTTGAACGTGATTGTTTCAATTAACACACTTCAGCTCAGCTGAAGAGTCAAATAAACAATGAATCAACATAAATCTATGGTGCTGTTTTAAAACTCAACTGCATATATATACACAAATATTACAGTATTTAAGTAAACTACAAAGTACACAAAATGCTATCTTTACTGATTTGTTCCTGTCGTGCTGTAGCGTCACAGTCTGAATCTGTTGTGTCAGATTTGTAAGAAGTAGAGATGGAGGAACATTCAGTGTTGACCCATTAATCACATATTGAGTGTGATGTTTATTGTATTATGTGTCTACTGTTTTTACAGGTTCCAGTGCTGTGACTACTGTGTTTGTGAAGAAGGGAGATGATCTGATTCTGAATGTTGATGCTGATGTTCCTGATGATTCACTTGTTGACTGGAGATTCAATAAGATGGCCTATATAGTAATATTTGCACCTGATGGAGACCGTACAGTACATAATGAATTCATTGGAAGAGTTGAATTTCTTGTGAAAAAGTTCTCTGTGAAATTGAAGAATCTACGAGAGGCAGACAGTGGAGTTTATGCTGCACGAGTGTTAATGTATCAAGGAGAGAAACAACTAGCTGAATACAAGGTCACAGTTCAAAGTGAGTTTGTTCACATCAGACACAGAGTTTCTGCTGCCATGTTTCATAACTTCTTCACAGAAACGTTCAGGAAAAACGTTATTTACAGGAACACTAAATGACTTATTGAATGATTCATGTGTTTGGTGTAGAAACTGATATTTTTCTCCATTTCTGCATTTTTCAGTACAGAACATATGTGCAGCACTTGAACGTGATTGTTTCAATTAACACACTTCAGCTCAGCTAAAGAGTCAAATGAACAATGAATCAACATAAAACTATGATGCTGTTTTACAATGCACAATGCAGTTTGTAAAACACATGCATTCTACAATGCATGTACTTTGAAATGTAGGAATTACAGTATTTGAGTAAACTACAAAGTACACAAAATGCTATCTTTACTGATTTGTTCCTGTCGTGCTGGAGCGTCACAGTCTGAATCTGTTGTGTCAGATTTGTAATGAAGCAGCTGTTTTGTTGTGTTCCAGGTTCAGAGGGTTCCTCTGCTGGTACATCTGTGTACCTGGTGAAGATGGTCGTGTTCTCTGTGGTTCTGATCATCGTGGTGTCTGCCGTCATCACTGTTCACCTCATGGAGAAGTTCAGGAAGCACAAATAAACAAATAGTTCTCTGTCAGCCAATCATACGCTCTGATCCTTAAAGGTTCCCTGTGGAGTCTGTGATCACTGCTGGCACTAGAGAGCACTTTTATTTTATGTGTCTCTGTTTTGTTAGTGCGAGCCCTCAAGTACACATTCCTGCCACTGATCTCATGCTATACCACTGACCCACAGCTGGTGGCAGTAACACACCAGGAAGAGACAAATTAAATGATTGCACAGAGATGACCATGTAAACATGTTTCTGTAGGAAGTGATCTTGAAAAACAAAAACAAAGTAACTTTCTATCTTTGATCAAGACCAACAATATACAAGAAATATCCTTTAATGAATGAACTGTATATAACACATATTTGTCTGCTTCTATGTTCAGTTTGTTAAATTTTTTTGTTTCAGCATGTTTTATTCTTTGGGTGGAAGCAGCTTCTGCTCCATGCACCATTATTGTAAACTTGTTAAAGCTTCATACTTATCTTGTATTTTTGTGATTAATGGAACCCTAAAGGTGACACTGACCCCCTCTGGTATGTTGTGAGTTTTCAGCAAGCAGTCAATCAGTGCTATTGTTATATAAACACACTCGACACACTGAATGCATGAAAACGTATATTATAGAAAAATAAAGCATTTAATGCCAACCAAGCTTTTTTTTCTCTGTTGTTCTTCTTCATCTTCAGCAGTTAAAAACTTTGCAGAGCAACACTTTGAAGTTCACAAGTATTTGATTCCCTTTCTATCTTTACAAACAACACAGTGAGATAACACAAGAGTCCTGCAGCATGTAGCTTCAAATCACACCAATCGTGCGAGGCCTTGAAAGTCCAAACTGTAAATCGTTGCTCGTTTATGAAATAATTACAGTTCTTCTGCGTTGAATTCTTGCTGTGATGTTATGTAAACATCTGGACAGGTGAGAAAGTGAGATGAAGGCTCAACCCCAGGTACCACAGCTGGAGCTTCCTGCAGGGACAACAACGTCTTTCTCACTTTCCCACGTTGATCTTGTTCTCTCACGTTTACTTCGTGGTAGCGTAGTGCTGCCCACCCTCTGGTTCTGGTAACGCTGTTAGCACCGTTACCGCCATGTTGAGAACATATAGTGCTTTTACTTATTAAAACATTTTCAAAAGAAGCCTGCAGGGTTAGTTGAAACAGATAATTGTACTTTTGTTCATCATCTTTTCGTGGACTTAAACGTTCAACTCTGCCTTCTTGACAAAGTGTTGAACTGAATTAGTCTTTATCTTAACAAGCAGCTGTCAAGCAGTAAAAAAGAGATAAGAGAGGAAATTCAAAAAGAGGAGATAATTTCTGCACATCCTCAACGACGTTGTGTGGTTTTGACAGAAAGAACACAGCAGTGACTGCAGTCCTGTGGCTGTTTTTCGGAGAAAGGTCAGTCTCAACTTTAGTCAGATGAAGAGCAGTTGAGTGCAAACGTCTCCTAGGTGCAATAAATAAGTGGTGATTGGAGCCCTGCAGCGTGCAAACTATTTGTTTGTTTGTTGCAAAACAGAACACAGATTGTTGCAGCGTGTAGTCAGACAGGACAAGCGGACAAAGACTCCATCATGTCTATCTTTGTGATACTGGGGCTGCTGGTCTGCATTGAGGCACAAGGTAAGAACACTGTCGACTAACATGTTATCAACAGATACAGCAGTGATGCCTGAGCAGAATTCATTATTGTGACTCGTGAACTGAACATCATGAAGTCGCTTCAGATTTCATCTGATGATGAGCAACACTTGTCAGGAGGAGATTGATTATTAATTGATCACGTATCTAAGAAGAGGGACTGATTTCTGAGAACGTGAGAGAAAGTTAAAACAAATTATATTACATTTAATTTTGGGCCCTCAAATAAAAGCTTTGAGCGCCATCTTGCTCTCAGTGGGATTAGTTTCACCTGATAAACTCTTCTTTCCTGAAGCAGTCTGTGTCACAAGACAAAGCTGATGTCAGACATGTTCAGAGAACTCTTCCAATCAATGATAAGCTGAAGGTGTTTAAGCTGATGGTTCAATGTGTAAGAAGTAGAGATGGAGGAACATTCAGTGTTGACCCATTAATCATATATTGAGTGTGATGTTTATTGTATTATGTGTCTACTGTTTTTACAGGTTCCAGTGCTGTGACTACTGTGTTTGTGCAGAAGGGAGATGATCTGATTCTGAATGTTGATGCTGATGTTCCTCATGATTTTGTGTCTGTTATCTGGAAATTCAATAAGATGGTCAGTGTAGTAAGATTTGAACCTGATGGAGACCATGCAGCACTTCCTGGTTTCACTGGAAGGGTTGAGTTTCCTGTGAAAAACTTCTCTGTGAAATTGAAGAATCTACAAGAGGCAGACAGTGGAGTTTATACTGCAGAAGTGTTAGGGTTTGATGGATTCCAAACACTAGCTGAATACAAGGTGACAGTTCAAGGTGAGTTTGTTCACATGTCAGACACTGAGAGAGAGTTTCTGCTGCCATGTTTCATAACTTCTTCACAGAAACTTTCCCCCCTCAGGTCCAGTGTCTCCAGTTGAACTGACAGTGGACTCAGTGGACTCCAGAAGCTCAGACTCCTGTAACCTCACTGTGACCTGCAGTACACAGCACTCTCACATCAGCAGCACTTTTAGATGTGTCAGCAGAACCTGCAGTCAGGAGGGAGGAGAGCGACCAGAGCTCACAACCTCTGGTGCTTCTCTCCACGTCTACCTGTTGAATGGCGCCATCATCTGTAACCATAGCAACCAGGTCAACTGGAACGAGGACTTCAAAAGGATTGAACACTTTTGCCCCCAATATGCTGGTAAGACTGAAAGACAAGACGACTTCCTGATAACAGTTTTAGATATTTTTCTCCATTTCTGCATTTTTCAGTACAGAACATATGAGCAGCACTTGAACGTGATTGTTTCAATTAACACACTTCAGCTCAGCTGAGGAGTCAAATAAATAATGAATCAACATATAACTATGATTCTGTTTTAAAACTCAACTGCATATATATACAAATATTACAGTATTTGAGTAAACTAGAAAGTACACAAAATGCTATCTTTACTGATTTGTTCCTGTCGTGCTGGAGCGTCACAGTCTGAATCTGTTGTGTCAGATTTGGAATGAAGCAGCTGTTTTGTTGTGTTCCAGGTTCAGAGGGTTCCTCTGCTGGTACATCTGTGTACCTGGTGAAGATGGTCGTGTTCTCTGTGGTTCTGATCATCGTGGTGTCTGCCGTCATCACTGTTCACCTCATGGAGAAGTTCAGGAAGCACAAATAAACAAATAGTTCTCTGTCAGCCAATCATACGCTCTGATCCTTAAAGGTTCCCTGTGGAGTCTGTGATCACTGCTGGCACTAGAGAGCACTTTTATTTTTTGTGTCCCTGTTTTGTTAGTGCGAGCCCTCAAGTACACATTCCTGCCACTGATCTCATGCTATACCACTGACCCACAGCTGGTGGCAGTAACACACCAGCAAAAGACAAAGAGGTAGAAGACTGAAAGCCAGCAAACATGGACGTAAACAATTTAGGATTTAAAGTATTTATGAAGTCAGCTTTGCAAATGTTTCATGGTGAGAGAAATGTTCTTAAAACGTGGACTCAATGATGCATTTTGACGAGAAAACTGCAGAGGTCGCCTAAAAAACGAATGCTAAAATGATCATTGATTATACTCAATATCACTGTTTACACTTTGTAAATAAAATGATTGCACAGAGATGACCCGGTACAAATGTTTTGGAGGATGTTATCTTGAAAAACAAACAAAAAGTAACTTTCTATTTATGTATTATCAAGACCAACAATCTTCAAGAAATAACCTTAATGAATAAACTGTATATAATACTGCATGTGGTCCTATTCAAAATAAAAAATATATATCGCATATTTGTCTGTTTATATGTTCAGTATGTTTCAATTTCTGTTGAAGCAAGTTTTAATCTTTGTAACAGTGAGATAACACAAGGCAAGGCAAGGCAAGGCAAGGCAAGTTTATTTGTATAGCACATTTCAACAACAAGGTAATTCAAAGTGCTTCACATAAAACCATTAAAAGCATCAAAACATAAGACAAAAGAAAAGGAGATTTAAAAACAATTAAGAACATTCATTAAAACATTAAAACACATTGTAAGACAGTTTCATAGTAAAATGCAGAAATGCAGGAAATTGATTACCAGTATGGAAGACATTTAAAACATGACTCTCCGTGTTTCTGCCGCATTAATTCAATTTTTGCCACCCATGTTCTTCTGGTGTGGACGTCGACGCTATCTTAGTACAATGCAATCGTCACTGCAAAGTTGAGGTTCTTTATGCCTTAGGAAAACTTCACAAAACCTGTATGACGTTTTTTTTATCCTTAGGTCAAAAACACTTAGAAAAACCTGTATGAAATTCACGTATTACGTTATTACCGACGAATCTTATTCTATCAAGTGCATGTAGAATTCACGTATAAAGGTAAATAACAACGAATCTTATTTAAACTTATTTGAGTAGAGACACGATCAATGTTACGATCTCAAAAAACTCCATTATTTTGAGTTAAAATCGTTATCGTAAAATGTCACTTCGTTCTCCTCATAAAACCACATGAAATAATACGTCAGAAACCTAGTGGAGCCACATGAAGAACTCATAAAACAACCATACAGATGTCAGAAAAACAGTTGTGAAGTGCTCTAGAGACACAGAATCAAAACAAGGTATTTATACCGGCCGGCACATAAAACCATTAAAAGCATCAAAACATAAGACAAAAGAAAATGAGATTTAAAAACAATTAAGAACATTCATTAAAACACAGTGTAAGACAGTTTCATAGTAAAATGCAGAAATGCAGGAAATTGATGAATATATTAATTGAATGTGGTTCAATTAAAGGCAGCAGCAAACAGAAAAGTCTTTAATCTTGATTTAAAGGAGCTGAGGGTCTCAGCAGACCTGCAGCTTTCTGGGACTTTGTTCCAGATATGTGGAGCAGAAACACTGAACGCTGCTTCTCCATGTTTAGTTCTGACTCTGGGAACAGAAAGTAGACCGGTCCCAGACGACCTGAGGGGTCGGGATGGTTCATAAGGTAGTAGCAGATCAGAGATGTATTTTGGCCCTAAACCATTCAGTGCTTTGTAAACCAACAGCAGGATTTTAAAATCAATTCTTTGTTGGACAGGAAGCCAGTGCAAAGACATCAGAACTGGGGTGATGTGATCCACCCTCCTGGTCTTAGTGAGGACTCGAGCTGCAGCGTTCTGAATCAGCTGCAGCTTTCTGACGGACTTTTTACAGAGACCTGTAAACACACCGTTACAGTAGTCCAGTCTGCTGAAGATGAATGCGTGGACAAGTTTTTCCAAATCCTGTTGAGACATAAGTCCTCTAATCCTTGATATGTTCTTCAGGTGATAGTAGGCTGATTTTGTAATTGTCTTGATATGGCTGTCTTGAAGAGTCCTGCAGCATGTAGCTTCAAATCACACCAATCGTGCGAGGCCTTGAAAGTCCAAACTGTAAATCGTTTCTCGTTCATGAAATAATTACAGTTCTTCTGCGTTGAATTCTTGCTGTGATGTTATGTAAACATCTGGACAGGTGAGAAAGTGAGATGAAGGCTCAACCCCAGGTACCACAGCTGGAGCTTCCTGCAGGGACAACAACATCTTTCTCACTTTCCCACGTTGATCTTTTTCTCTCACGTTTACTTCGTGGTAGCGTAGTGCTGCCCACCCTCTGGTTCTGGTAACGCTGTTAGCATCGTTACCGCCATGTTGAGAACATATAGTGCTATTACTTATTAAAACATTTTCAAAAGAAGCCTGCAGGGTTAGTTGAAACAGATAATTGTACTTTTGTTCATCATCTTTTCGTGGACTTATACGTTCAACTCTGCCTTCTTGACAGTGGCGGCTGGTCAAGAGAGGGCCATGGGGCATTGCCCCACCATGAGCCACACGGAAAACAAAAAAAAACAAAAAAAAAAAAACAATTATAATAATCATAAATTATACAAATTGTCAATATTTGTGTTTTTTAGCTGTGGAATGTACCCAGTAATGTGTGTACAATATGATATCTGCGCAAAATATATGCTTTTCCTGCTCGTCCTCTCCCCCTGTGTGCTCGTCTGCTCGTGCTCTCTGTCTGTGTGCACGACACTCTGAGAGCGCGCAGCGAGGGGGGCCTGATCGTTTTGGCCCAAAAGAGGCGGGTCTATGAAGCCGTTTAGCCAATTGCTGATTCAAGATATAAATGAGTGACATACAATTTAGCCAATCAGCGCCTCAAATAGATTCAGCTGTGGGCCAGAACGATCAGGCCCCCCTAGCTGCGCGTTCTCGTCAAGAGAAGTCTCTACAGGCGAGCACTCCTCCTCCAAGACCCGTTTGAGAGGAGAACTTTGAGGAGATTCTGCAGCCAAAGAGCTGATATCAGATCAGCCTGACCTCACAATCAGACAGCAGACTACATGCGAAGCTTCACTACTTCGTACAAGTCAGTCAATCAACTTCCTTTCTTCCTAAAAGTACGCTGATTACTTCGACATACCATACGTATCCACAGGTTATCCACAACTTAATCCACGTAGATCGTTCCATTTAACACGTTCCATAACACATTTCCAAACACGGTCGGAAAACTGTGCGGCTCCATACTGCCTCAGATATTACTCACCACTGTCAGTAACTGTCACAGTGTCCTTAAAGTGACAGTTGTCTGTCACTTACATGTATTTCTTACTTTAACAAATTCTAACGACATCCTTGTAACATTCAAAGTAGAAACAGAAGTGATTACAGTTAAACATGTAAATACAAGTGAATATTTAACAGCACATTGAATTTGGCTCCTACAGATGTTAAATTAACAGTGAAAACTCATCATAGCTTAATTTAACATTCATAATTACACTTCATGTTTACTTCTCCTGATCTTTACCTCCTATAACAAGGTCCATAGGGGCATCTCAATAAATAAACATGTTATATTATATAAGTGTTATTTACTGCTTTTTTTCATGTTGGAATAAATGTTAAATATTTAACTGCCAAGTAATAATGCGTGTTTGATACTAAAATAGTTTTGCATGAAATCATACTGGGATGTTTGCTGAAATTGATATGATGGCCCTCCCTAGAAAAATTTCCACCAGCCGCCACTGCTTCTTGACAAAGTGTTGAACTGAATTAGTCTTTATCTTAACAAGCAGCTGTCAAGCAGTGAAAAAGAGCAAGAGAGGAAATTCAAAAAGAGGAGATAATTTCTTCACATCCTCAACAACGTTGTGTGGTTTTGACAGAAAGAACAGTGACTGTAGTCCTGTGGCTGTTTTTCGGAGAAAGGTCAGTCTCAACTTTAGTCAGATGAAGAGCAGTTGAGTGCAAACGTCTCCGAGGTGCAATAAATAAGTGGTGATTGGAGCCCTGCAGCGTGCAAACTATTTGTTTGGTTGTTGCAAAACAGAACACAGATTGTTGCAGCGTGTAGTCAGACAGGACAAGCGGACAAAGACTCCATCATGTCTATCTTTGTGATACTGGGGCTGCTGGTCTGCATTGAGGCACAAGGTAAGAACACTGTCGACTAACATGTTATCAACAGATACAGCAGTGATGCCTGAGCAGAATTCATTATTGTGACTCGTGAACTGAACATCATGAAGTCGCTTCAGATTTCATCTGATGATGAGCAACACTTGTCAGGAGGAGATTGATTATTAATTGATCACGTATCTAAGAAGAGGGACTGATTTCTGAGAACGTGAGAGAAAGTTAAAACAAATCATACTACATTTAATTTTGGGCCCTCAAATAAAAGCTTTGAGCGCCATCTTGCTCTCAGTGGGCTTAGTTTCACCTGATAAACTCTTCTTTCCTGAAGCAGTCTGTGTCACAAGACAAAGCTGATGTCAGACATCTTCAGAGAACTCTTCCAATCAATGATAAGCTGAAGGTGTTTAAACTGATGGTTCACTGTGTAAGAAGTAGAGATGGAGGAACATGCAGTGTTGACCCATGAATCACATATTGAGTGTGATGTTTATTGTATTATGTGTCTACTGTTTTTACAGGTTCCAGTGCTGTGACTACTGTGTTTGTGAAGAAGGGAGATGATCTGATTCTGAATGTTGATGATGATGCTTATTTTGTTTACTGGAAATTCAATGAGAGGGTCATTGTAGCATTTGGACCTGAAGGAGGACGTATAATAGATCCTGGTTTCACTGGAAGGATTGAGTTTCCTGTGAAAACTTGCTCTGTGAAATTGAAGAATCTACAAGAGGCAGACAGTGGAGTTTATACTGCAGAAGTGTTAGGGTTTGATGGATTCCAAACACTAGCTGAATACAAGGTGACAGTTCAAGGTGAGTGTGTTCACATGTCAGACACTGAGAGAGAGTTTCTGCTGCCATGTTTCATAACTTCTTCACAGAAACTTTCCCCCCTCAGGTCCAGTGTCTCCAGTTGAACTGACAGTGGACTCAGTGGACTCAGTGGACTCCAGAAGCTCAGACTCCTGTAACCTCACTGTGACCTGCAGTACACAGCACTCTCACATCAGCAGCACTTTTAGATGTGTCAGCAGAACCTGCAGTCAGGAGGGAGGAGAGCGACCAGAGCTCACAACCTCTGGTGCTTCTCTCCACGTCTACCTGTTGAATAGCTCCATCATCTGTAACCATAGCAACCAGGTCAACTGGAACAAGGACTTCAAAAGGATTGAACACTTTTGCCCCCAATATGCTGGTAAGACTGAAAGACAAGACGACTTCCTGATAACAGTTTAGAGTTTAAGACTTGAGCCTATTAGCATTTCTATTTGTTGAAGACAATGATTGTGTGTGTTTTAAATGAATTAGTTCTGAACATGTCTAAAGCACCTTGTCAGGCTGCAGGGTGAAATACAAACTCTGCTGGAAAACACAAACAATGTTATTTACAGGAACACTAAATGACGTAAATCATTCAATAACTCATTTATGTGTTTGGTGTAGAAACTGATATTTTTCTCCATTTCTGCATTTTTCAGGACAGAACATATGAGCAGCACTTGAACGTGATTGTTTCAATTAACACACTTCAGCTCAGCTGAGGAGTCAAATAAACAATGAATCAACATAAAACTATGATGCTGTTTTAAAACTCAACTGCATATATATACAAATATTACAGTATTTGAGTAAACTAGAAAGTACACAAAATGCTATCTTTACTGATTTGTTCCTGTCGTGCTGGAGCGTCACAGTCTGAATCTGTTGTCAGATTTGTAATGAAGCAGCTGTTTTGTTGTGTTCCAGGTTCAGAGGGTTCCTCTGCTGGTACATCTGTGTACCTGGTGAAGATGGTCGTGTTCTCTGTGGGTCTGATCATCATGGTGTCTGCCGTCATCACTGTTCACCTCATGGAGAAGTTCAGGAAGCACAAATAAACAAATAGTTCTCTGTCAGCCAATCATACGCTCTGATCCTTAAAGGTTCCCTGTGGAGTCTGTGATCACTGCTGGCACTAGAGAGCACTTTTATTTTTTGTGTCCCTGTTTTGTTAGTGCGAGCCCTCAAGTACACATTCCTGCCACTGATCTCATGCTATACCACTGACCCACAGCTGGTGGCAGTAACACACCAGGAAGAGACAAATAAAATGATTGCACAGAGATGACCATGTAAACATGTTTTTGTAGGAAGTGATCTTGAAAAACAAAAACAAAGTAACTTTCTATCTTTGATCAAGACCAACAATATACAAGAAATATCCTTTAATGAATGAACTGTATTTAACACATATTTGTCTGCTTCTATGTTCAGTTTGTTAAATTTTTTTGTTTCAGCATGTTTTATTCTTTGGGTGGAAGCAGCTTCTGCTCCATGCACCATTATTGTAAACTTGTTAAAGCTTCATACTTATCTTGTATTTTTGTGATTAATGGAACCCTAAAGCTGACACTGACCCCCTCTGGTATGTTGTGAGTTTTCAGCAAGCAGTCAATCAGTGCTATTGTTATATAAACACACTCGACACACTGAATGCATGAAAACGTATATTATAGAAAAATAAAGCATTTAATGCCAACCAAGCTTTTTTTTCTCTGTTGTTCTTCTTCATCTTCAGCAGCTAAAAACTTTGCAGAGCAACATTTTGAAGTTCACAAGTATTTGATTCCCTTTCTATCTTTACAAACAACACAGTGAGATAACACAAGAGTCCTGCAGCATGTAGCTTCAAATCACACCAATCGTGCGAGGCCTTGAAAGTCCAAACTGTAAATCGTTGCTCGTTTATGAAATAATTACAGTTCTTCTGCGTTGAATTCTTGCTGTGATGTTATGTAAACATCTGGACAGGTGAGAAAGTGAGATGAAGGCTCAACCCCAGGTACCACAGCTGGAGCTTCCTGCAGGGACAACAACGTCTTTCTCACTTTCCCACGTTGATCTTGTTCTCTCACGTTTACTTCGTGGTAGCGTAGTGCTGCCCACCCTCTGGTTCTGGTAACGCTGTTAGCACCGTTACCGCCATGTTGAGAACATATAGTGCTATTACTTATTAAAACATTTTCAAAAGAAGCCTGCAGGGTTAGTTGAAACAGATAATTGTACTTTTGTTCATCATCTTTTCGTGGACTTAAACGTTCAACTCTGCCTTCTTGACAAAGTGTTGAACTGAATTAGTCTTTAGATCAACAAGCAGATCACAAGCAGTAAAAAAGAGCAAGAGAGGAACTTCAAAAAGAGGAACTCATTTATTCACATCCTCAACAACGTTGTGTGGCAATGACAGAAAGAACACAACAGTGACTGTAGTCCTGTGATTTCAGGTCAGTTTCAACTTTAGTCAGATGAAGAGCAGTTGAGTGCAAACGTCTCCTAGGTGCAATAAATAAGTGGTGATTGGAGCCCTGCAGCGTGCAAACTATTTGCTTGTTTGTTTCAAAACAGAACACAGATTGTTGCAGCGTGTAGTCAGACAGGACAAGCGGACAAAGACTCCATCATGTCTATCTTTGTGATACTGGGGCTGCTGGTCTGCATTGAGGCACAAGGTAAGAACACTGTCGACTAACATGTTATCAACAGATACAGCAGTGATGCCTGAGCAGAATTCATTATTGTGACTCGTGAACTGAACATCATGAAGTCGCTTCAGATTTCATCTGATGATGAGCAACACTTGTCAGGAGGAGATTGATTATTAATTGATCACGTATCTAAGAAGAGGGACTGATTTCTGAGAACGTGAGAGAAAGTTAAAACAAATCATACTACATTTAATTTGGGCCTGCTTTGTTCTCTAGATTTCTTTTAAAGTGATGGACAGGTTTAAGACTTAAAACGTACATAACATACGTGAGTCCAAAAGTACATTTTAAGGCAATAAAGATGGCGTCACTGTAGGCCTGATGAATAAAGAAACTAAACACTATAACTGCAAAACAAGTTCTGCTTCCAAATCTCAAACAAATAGTTTGTTTCTCAGGAAACATTGGAGCAAACAAAACGTTTTTTTCCAATGCTAAGAATTAAAGTCAAAGCCTCTGCATAACAATTTAAGAACAGTTTAAAAAAGAACAATATTGACCGAAATCTTTAACTAAAAATAAAAAACATAATACCAGTATAGTATTAAATGTTATTTCATGTGAAGTCTTTACATTAATTTTCAGACACTTTTGTCTGAAGCAACTCACATTTTTCTCTCATATAAACACACATGAAGAACAATTTGACGCTCTCGGTCAAAGACACTTTGGCACATGGACAAAAGGAGGAAATGATCAAAGCTGGTGAACAATAGTACGAGTGAGAGAAACGTTACTCCTCCCGCCGTGTAACTCCCTCAGTACGTCTGTGGAAATAGTCAATAACTGACTGATTTACGAAATACATTCATGGCCTGTCTGAAGCTGGAGGAACAATAGTTTGGGTAAGAGGGAGGGAGAAGAGGACAAGCTGAAATAAAGTCCTCTGTTTTCAATAAGAGATAGAATGGAAATACTTTTTAATTTAAAAGTGAAAGCTTTGAGCGCCATCTTGCTCTCAGTGGGCTTAGTTTCACCTGTTAAACTCTTCTTTCCTTAAGCAGTCTGTGTCACAAGACAAAGCTGATGTCAGACATGTTCAGAGAACTCTTCCAATCAATGATAAGCTGAAGGTGTTTAAACTGATGGTTCAATGTGTAAGAAGTAGAGATGGAGGAACATTCAGTGTTGACCCGTTAATCACATATTGAGTGTGATGTTTATTGTATTATGTGTCTACTGTTTTTACAGGTTCCAGTCCTGTGACTACTGTGTTTGTGCAGAAGGGAGATGATCTGATTCTGAATGTTGATGATGCTCCTGAGAAGTTTTCATTTGTTGAGTGGAAATTCAATAAAACAGCCAGTGTAGTAAGATTTGCACCTGGAGAACGTATAATAGGTCCTCATTTCACTGGAAGGGTTGAGTTTCCTGTGAAAAACTTCTCTGTGAAATTGAAGAATCTACAAGAGGCAGACAGTGGAGTTTATACTGCACTAGTGGTCACGGTTCAAGGAGGAGTGCAAGCACTAGCTGAATACAAGGTGACAGTTCAAGGTGAGTTTGTTCACATGTCAGACACTGAGAGAGAGTTTCTGCTGCCATGTTTCATAACTTCTTCACAGAAACTTTCCCCCCTCAGGTCCAGTGTCTCCAGTTGAACTGACAGTGGACTCAGTGGACTCAGTGGACTCCAGAAGCTCAGACTCCTGTAACCTCACTGTGACCTGCAGTACACAGCACTCTCAGATCAACAGCACTTTTAGATGTGTCAGCAGAACCTGCAGTCAGGAGGGAGGAGAGCGACCAGAGCTCACAACCTCTGGTGCTTCTCTCCACGTCTACCTGTTGAATAGCTCCATCATCTGTAACCATAGCAACCAGGTCAACTGGACCGAGGACTTTAAAAAGACTGAACACTTTTGCCCCCAATATGCTGGTATGACTGAAAGACAAGACGACTTCCTGATAACAGTTTAGAGTTTAAGACTTGAGCCTATTAGCATTTCTATTTGTTGAAGACAATGATTGTGTGTGTTTTAAATTAATTAGTTCTGAACATGTCTAAAGCACCTTGTCAGGCTGCAGGGTGAAATACAAACTCTACTAGAAAGCACAGACAATGTTATTTACAGGAACACTAAATGACGTAAATCATTCAATAACTCATTTATGTGTTTGGTGTAGAAACTGATATTTTTCTCCATTTCTGCATTTTTCAGGACAGAACATATGAGCAGCACTTGAACGTGATTGTTTCAATTAACACACTTCAGCTCAGCTGAGGAGTCAAATAAATAATCAATCAATATAAAACTATGATGCTGTTTTAAAACTCAACTGCATATATCTACAAATATTACAGTATTTGAGTAAACTACAAAGTACACAAAATGCTATCTTTACTGATTTGTTCCTGTCGTGCTGGAGCGTCACAGTCTGAATCTGTTGTCAGATTTGTAATGAAGCAGCTGTTTTGTTGTGTTCCAGGTTCAGAGGGTTCCTCTGCTGGTACATCTGTGTACCTGGTGAAGATGGTCGTGTTCTCTGTGGGTCTGATCATCATGGTGTCTGCCGTCATCACTGTTCACCTCATGGAGAAGTTCAGGAAGCACAAATAAACAAATAGTTCTCTGTCAGCCAATCATACGCTCTGATCCTTAAAGGTTCCCTGTGGAGTCTGTGATCACTGCTGGCACTAGAGAGCACTTTTATTTTTTGTGTCCCTGTTTTGTTAGTGCGAGCCCTCAAGTACACATTCCTGCCACTGATCTCATGCTATACCACTGACCCACAGCTGGTGGCAGTAACACACCAGCAAAAGACAAAGAGGTAGAAGACTGAAAGCCAGCAAACATGGACGTAAACAATTTAGGATTTAAAGTATTTATGAAGTCAGCTTTGCAAATGTTTCATGGTGAGAGAAATGTTCTTAAAACGTGGATTCAATGATGCATTTTGACGAGAAAACTGCAGAGGTCGCCTAAAAAACGAATGCTAAAATTATCATTGATTATACCCAATATCACTGTTTACACTTTGTAAATGAAATGATTGCACAGAGATGACCCGGTAAACATGTTTTGGAGGATGTTATCTTGAAAAACAAACAAAAAGTAACTTTCTATTTATGTATTATCAAGACCAACAATCTTCAAGAAATAACCTTAATGAATAAACTGTATATAATACTGCATGTGGTCCTATTCAAAATAAAAAATATATATCGCATATTTGTCTGTTTATATGTTCAGTATGTTTCAATTTCTGTTGAAGCAAGTTTTAATCTTTGTAACAGTGAGATAACACAAGGCAAGGCAAGGCAAGGCAAGGCAAGTTTATTTGTATAGCACATTTCAACAACAAGGTAATTCAAAGTGCTTCACATAAAACCATTAAAAGCATCAAAACATAAGACAAAAGAAAAGGAGATTTAAAAACAATTAAGAACATTCATTAAAACATTAAAACACAGTGTTAGACAGTTTCATAGTAAAATGCAGAAATGCAGGAAATTGATTACCAGTATGGAAGACATTTAAAACATGACTCTCCGTGTTTCTGCCGCATTAATTCAATTTTTGCCACCCATGTTCCTCTGGTGTGGACGTCGACGCTATCTTAGTACAATGCAATCGTCACTGCAAAGTTGAGGTTCTTTATGCCTTAGGAAAACTTCACAAAACCTGTATGACGTTTTTTTTATCCTTAGGTCAAAAACACTTAGAAAAACCTGTATGAAATTCACGTATTACGTTATTACCGACGAATCTTATTCTATCAAGTGCATGTAGAATTCACGTATAAAGGTAAATAACAACGAATCTTATTTAAACTTATTTGAGTAGAGACACGATCAATGTTACGATCTCAAAAAACTCCATTATTTTGAGTTAAAATCGTTATCGTAAAATGTCACTTCGTTCTCCTCATAAAACCACATGAAATAATACGTCAGAAACCTAGTGGAGCCACATGAAGAACTCATAAAACAACCATACAGATGTCAGAAAAACAGTTGTAAAGTGCTCTAGAGACACAGAATCAAAACAAGGTATTTATACCGGCCGGCACATAAAACCATTAAAAGCATCAAAACATAAGACAAAAGAAAAGGAGATTTAAAAACAATTAAGAACATTCATTAAAACACAGTGTAAGACAGTTTCATAGTAAAATGCAGA
Source organism: Lycodopsis pacificus (assembly GCA_028022725.1). NCBI lineage: Eukaryota > Metazoa > Chordata > Actinopteri > Perciformes > Zoarcidae > Lycodopsis > Lycodopsis pacificus. The sequence goes on along the minus strand of CM051700.1, from coordinate 22,545,918 downwards.
AATGCAGGAAATTGATGAATATATTAATTGAATGTGGTTCAATTAAAGGCAGCAGCAAACAGAAAAGTCTTTAATCTTGATTTAAAGGAGCTGAGGGTCTCAGCAGACCTGCAGCTTTCTGGGACTTTGTTCCAGATATGTGGAGCAGAAAAACTGAACGCTGCTTCTCCATGTTTAGTTCTGACTCTGGGAACAGAAAGTAGACCGGTCCCAGACGACCTGAGGGGTCGGGATGGTTCATAAGGTAGCAGCAGATCAGAGATGTATTTTGGCCCTAAACCATTCAGTGCTTTGTAAACCAACAGCAGGATTTTAAAATCAATTCTTTGTTGGACAGGAAGCCAGTGCAAAGACATCAGAACTGGGGTGATGTGATCCACCCTCCTGGTCTTAGTGAGGACTCGAGCTGCAGCGTTCTGAATCAGCTGCAGCTTTCTGACGGACTTTTTACAGAGACCTGTAAACACACCGTTACAGTAGTCCAGTCTGCTGAAGATGAATGCGTGGACAAGTTTTTCCAAATCCTGTTGAGACATAAGTCCTCTAATCCTTGATATGTTCTTCAGGTGATAGTAGGCTGATTTTGTAATTGTCTTGATATGGCTGTCTTGAAGAGTCCTGCAGCATGTAGCTTCAAATCACACCAATCGTGCGAGGCCTTGAAAGTCCAAACTGTAAATCGTTTCTCGTTCATGAAATAATTACAGTTCTTCTGCGTTGAATTCTTGCTGTGATGTTATGTAAACATCTGGACAGGTGAGAAAGTGAGATGAAGGCTCAACCCCAGGTACCACAGCTGGAGCTTCCTGCAGGGACAACAACATCTTTCTCACTTTCCCACGTTGATCTTTTTCTCTCACGTTTACTTCGTGGTAGCGTAGTGCTGCCCACCCTCTGGTTCTGGTAACGCTGTTAGCATCGTTACCGCCATGTTGAGAACATATAGTGCTATTACTTATTAAAACATTTTCAAAAGAAGCCTGCAGGGTTAGTTGAAACAGATAATTGTACTTTTGTTCATCATCTTTTCGTGGACTTATACGTTCAACTCTGCCTTCTTGACAGTGGCGGCTGGTCAAGAGAGGGCCATGGGGCATTGCCCCACCATGAGCCACACGGAAAACAAAAAAAAAAAAAAAAAAAAAAAACAATTATAATAATCATAAATTATACAAATTGTCAATATTTGTGTTTTTTAACTGTGGAATGTACCCAGTAATGTGTGTACAATATGATATCTGCGCAAAATATATGCTTTTCCTGCTCGTCCTCTCCCCGTGTGCTCGTCTGCTCGTGCTCTCTGTCTGTGTGCACGACACTCTGAGAACGCGCAGCGAGGGGGGCTTGATCGTTTTGGCCCAAAAGAGGCGGGTCTATGAAGCCGTTTAGCCAATTGCTGATTCAAGATATAAATGAGTGACATACAATTTAGCCAATCAGCGCCCTCAAATAGATTCAGCTGTGGGCCAGAACGATCAGGCCCCCCGAGCTGCGCGTTCTCGTCAAGAGAAGTCTCTACAGGCGAGCACTCCTCCTCCAAGACCCGTTTGAGAGGAGAACTTTGAGGAGATTCTGCAGCCAAAGAGCTGATATCAGATCAGCCTGACCTCACAATCAGACAGCAGACTACATGCGAAGCTTCACTACTTCGTACAAGTCAGTCAATCAACTTCCTTTCTTCCTAAAAGTACGCTGATTACTTCGACATACCATACGTATCCACAGGTTATCCACAACTTAATCCACGTAGATCGTTCCATAACACATTTCCAAACACGGTCGGAAAACTGTGCGGCTCCATACTGCCTCAGATATTACTCACCACTGTCAGTAACTGTCAGTGTCCTTAAAGTGACAGTTGTCTGTCACTTACATGTATTTCTTACTTTAACAAATTCTAACGACATCCTTGTAACATTCACAGTAGAAACAGAAGTGATTACAGTTAAACATGTAAATACAAGTGAATATTTAACAGCACATTGAATTTGGCTCCTACAGATGTTAAATTAACAGTGAAAACTCATCATAGCTTAATTTAACATTCATAATTACACTTCATGTTTACTTCTCCTGATCTTTACCTCCTATAACAAGGTCCATAGGGGCATCTCAATAAATAAACATGTTATATTATATAAGTGTTATTTACTGCTTTTTTTCATGTTGGAATAAATGTTAAATATTTAACTGCCAAGTAATAATGCGTGTTTGATACTAAAATAGTTTTGCATGAAATCATACTGGGATGTTTGCTGAAATTGATATGATGGCCCTCCCTAGAAAAATTTCCACCAGCCGCCACTGCTTCTTGACAAAGTGTTGAACTGAATTAGTCTTTATCTTAACAAGCAGCTGTCAAGCAGTGAAAAAGAGCAAGAGAGGAAATTCAAAAAGAGGAGATAATTTCTTCACATCCTCAACAACGTTGTGTGGTTTTGACAGAAAGAACAGTGACTGTAGTCCTGTGGCTGTTTTTCGGAGAAAGGTCAGTCTCAACTTTAGTCAGATGAAGAGCAGTTGAGTGCAAACGTCTCCGAGGTGCAATAAATAAGTGGTGATTGGAGCCCTGCAGCGTGCAAACTATTTGTTTGGTTGTTGCAAAACAGAACACAGATTGTTGCAGCGTGTAGTCAGACAGGACAAGCGGACAAAGACTCCATCATGTCTATCTTTGTGATACTGGGGCTGCTGGTCTGCATTGAGGCACAAGGTAAGAACACTGTCGACTAACATGTTATCAACAGATACAGCAGTGATGCCTGAGCAGAATTCATTATTGTGACTCGTGAACTGAACATCATGAAGTCGCTTCAGATTTCATCTGATGATGAGCAACACTTGTCAGGAGGAGATTGATTATTAATTGATCACGTATCTAAGAAGAGGGACTGATTTCTGAGAACGTGAGAGAAAGTTAAAACAAATCATACTACATTTAATTTTGGGCCCTCAAATAAAAGCTTTGAGCGCCATCTTGCTCTCAGTGGGCTTAGTTTCACCTGATAAACTCTTCTTTCCTGAAGCAGTCTGTGTCACAAGACAAAGCTGATGTCAGACATCTTCAGAGAACTCTTCCAATCAATGATAAGCTGAAGGTGTTTAAACTGATGGTTCAATGTGTAAGAAGTAGAGATGGAGGAACATGCAGTGTTGACCCATGAATCACATATTGAGTGTGATGTTTATTGTATTATGTGTCTACTGTTTTTACAGGTTCCAGTGCTGTGACTACTGTGTTTGTGAAGAAGGGAGATGATCTGATTCTGAATGTTGATGATGATGCTTATTTTGTTTACTGGAAATTCAATGAGAGGGTCATTGTAGCATTTGGACCTGAAGGAGGACGTATAATAGATCCTGGTTTCACTGGAAGGATTGAGTTTCCTGTGAAAACTTGCTCTGTGAAATTGAAGAATCTACAAGAGGCAGACAGTGGAGTTTATACTGCAGAAGTGTTAGGGTTTGATGGATTCCAAACACTAGCTGAATACAAGGTGACAGTTCAAGGTGAGTGTGTTCACATGTCAGACACTGAGAGAGAGTTTCTGCTGCCATGTTTCATAACTTCTTCACAGAAACTTTCCCCCCTCAGGTCCAGTGTCTCCAGTTGAACTGACAGTGGACTCAGTGGACTCAGTGGACTCCAGAAGCTCAGACTCCTGTAACCTCACTGTGACCTGCAGTACACAGCACTCTCACATCAGCAGCACTTTTAGATGTGTCAGCAGAACCTGCAGTCAGGAGGGAGGAGAGCGACCAGAGCTCACAACCTCTGGTGCTTCTCTCCACGTCTACCTGTTGAATAGCTCCATCATCTGTAACCATAGCAACCAGGTCAACTGGAACAAGGACTTCAAAAGGATTGAACACTTTTGCCCCCAATATGCTGGTAAGACTGAAAGACAAGACGACTTCCTGATAACAGTTTAGAGTTTAAGACTTGAGCCTATTAGCATTTCTATTTGTTGAAGACAATGATTGTGTGTGTTTTAAATGAATTAGTTCTGAACATGTCTAAAGCACCTTGTCAGGCTGCAGGGTGAAATACAAACTCTGCTAGAAAACACAAACAATGTTATTTACAGGAACACTAAATGACGTAAATCATTCAATAACTCATTTATGTGTTTGGTGTAGAAACTGATATTTTTCTCCATTTCTGCATTTTTCAGGACAGAACATATGAGCAGCACTTGAACGTGATTGTTTCAATTAACACACTTCAGCTCAGCTGAGGAGTCAAATAAACAATGAATCAACATAAAACTATGATGCTGTTTTAAAACTCAACTGCATATATATACAAATATTACAGTATTTGAGTAAACTAGAAAGTACACAAAATGCTATCTTTACTGATTTGTTCCTGTCGTGCTGGAGCGTCACAGTCTGAATCTGTTGTCAGATTTGTAATGAAGCAGCTGTTTTGTTGTGTTCCAGGTTCAGAGGGTTCCTCTGCTGGTACATCTGTGTACCTGGTGAAGATGGTCGTGTTCTCTGTGGGTCTGATCATCATGGTGTCTGCCGTCATCACTGTTCACCTCATGGAGAAGTTCAGGAAGCACAAATAAACAAATAGTTCTCTGTCAGCCAATCATACGCTCTGATCCTTAAAGGTTCCCTGTGGAGTCTGTGATCACTGCTGGCACTAGAGAGCACTTTTATTTTTTGTGTCCCTGTTTTGTTAGTGCGAGCCCTCAAGTACACATTCCTGCCACTGATCTCATGCTATACCACTGACCCACAGCTGGTGGCAGTAACACACCAGGAAGAGACAAATAAAATGATTGCACAGAGATGACCATGTAAACATGTTTTTGTAGGAAGTGATCTTGAAAAACAAAAACAAAGTAACTTTCTATCTTTGATCAAGACCAACAATATACAAGAAATATCCTTTCATGAATGAACTGTATTTAACACATATTTGTCTGCTTCTATGTTCAGTTTGTTAAATTTTTTTGTTTCAGCATGTTTTATTCTTTGGGTGGAAGCAGCTTCTGCTCCATGCACCATTATTGTAAACTTGTTAAAGCTTCATACTTATCTTGTATTTTTGTGATTAATGGAACCCTAAAGCTGACACTGACCCCCTCTGGTATGTTGTGAGTTTTCAGCAAGCAGTCAATCAGTGCTATTGTTATATAAACACACTCGACACACTGAATGCATGAAAACGTATATTATAGAAAAATAAAGCATTTAATGCCAACCAAGCTTTTTTTTCTCTGTTGTTCTTCTTCATCTTCAGCAGTTAAAAACTTTGCAGAGCAACATTTTGAAGTTCACAAGTATTTGATTCCCTTTCTATCTTTACAAACAACACAGTGAGATAACACAAGAGTCCTGCAGCATGTAGCTTCAAATCACACCAATCGTGCGAGGCCTTGAAAGTCCAAACTGTAAATCGTTGCTCGTTTATGAAATAATTACAGTTCTTCTGCGTTGAATTCTTGCTGTGATGTTATGTAAACATCTGGACAGGTGAGAAAGTGAGATGAAGGCTCAACCCCAGGTACCACAGCTGGAGCTTCCTGCAGGGACAACAACGTCTTTCTCACTTTCCCACGTTGATCTTGTTCTCTCACGTTTACTTCGTGGTAGCGTAGTGCTGCCCACCCTCTGGTTCTGGTAACGCTGTTAGCACCGTTACCGCCATGTTGAGAACATATAGTGCTATTACTTATTAAAACATTTTCAAAAGAAGCCTGCAGGGTTAGTTGAAACAGATAATTGTACTTTTGTTCATCATCTTTTCGTGGACTTAAACGTTCAACTCTGCCTTCTTGACAAAGTGTTGAACTGAATTAGTCTTTAGATCAACAAGCAGATCACAAGCAGTAAAAAAGAGCAAGAGAGGAACTTCAAAAAGAGGAACTCATTTATTCACATCCTCAACAACGTTGTGTGGCAATGACAGAAAGAACACAACAGTGACTGTAGTCCTGTGATTTCAGGTCAGTTTCAACTTTAGTCAGATGAAGAGCAGTTGAGTGCAAACGTCTCCTAGGTGCAATAAATAAGTGGTGATTGGAGCCCTGCAGCGTGCAAACTATTTGCTTGTTTGTTGCAAAACAGAACACAGATTGTTGCAGCGTGTAGTCAGACAGGACAAGCGGACAAAGACTCCATCATGTCTATCTTTGTGATACTGGGGCTGCTGGTCTGCATTGAGGCACAAGGTAAGAACACTGTCGACTAACATGTTATCAACAGATACAGCAGTGATGCCTGAGCAGAATTCATTATTGTGACTCGTGAACTGAACATCATGAAGTCGCTTCAGATTTCATCTGATGATGAGCAACACTTGTCAGGAGGAGATTGATTATTAATTGATCACGTATCTAAGAAGAGGGACTGATTTCTGAGAACGTGAGAGAAAGTTAAAACAAATCATATTACATTTAATTTGGGCCTGCTTTGTTCTCTAGATTTCTTTTAAAGTGATGGACAGGTTTAAGACTTAAAACGTACATGACATACGTAAGTCCAAAAGTACATTTTAAGGTAATAAAGATGGCGTCACTGTAGGCCTGATGAATAAAGAAACTAAACACTATAACTGCAAAACAAGTTCTGCTTCCAAATCTCAAACAAATAGTTTGTTTCTCAGGAAACATTGGAGCAAACTAAATGTTTTTTTCCAATGCTAAGAATTAAAGTCAAAGCCTCTGCATAACAATTTAAGAACAGTTAAAAAAAGAACAATATTGACCGAAATCTTTAAATAAAAAAACAAAAAACATAATACCAGTATAGTAAAGTAAATGTTATTGTAATGTGAAGTCTTTACATTAATTTTCAGACACTTTTGTCTGAAGCAACTCACATTTTTCTCTCATATAAACACACATGAAGAACAATTTGACGCTCTCGGTCAAAGACACTTTGGCACATGGACAAAAGGAGGAAATGATCAAAGCTGGTGAACAATAGTACCAGTGAGAGAAACTTTACTCCTCCCGTCGTGTAACTCCCTCAGTACGTCTGTGGAAATAGTCGCTAACTGACTGATTTACTAAATACATTCATGGCCTGTCTGAAGCTGGAGGAACAATAGTTTGGGTAAGAGGGAGGGAGAAGAGGACAAGGTGAAACTAGAAAATGCATTTCCTGCTGAAAATGCGTTGGAATGCTGAAAGCTGAAATTAATTGTGAAAAAATTTCTGAAAATTAAGAAATGGGAGACTATCTGTCTGAAAAATGTTGAAGCCCGAAAGCATTTAAACTGCACTGCTGAAAAACCTTCTTGTTGAAATGTCTAACTATGGCGTCTGTAGCTGAAAGTATGAGGAAGAAGAAGGCTTTGAAAGTTGAAGTACAACAGGATTTGAAGATTTTCTCCATAGAGATCCCATTCAAAAGAAAATTGCAAAAAGCTTCATTCAAAAAGTTTCAAGATTACAAAAATGAAAAGTCAAAGCACCCCTCTCCTGAAAGAGCTGAACATTTTGATATTTGAACAATTTCTATAGCTTAAACACATTTCAGAAGTAGTGATATTTGTAGTAATAGTAGTAGAAGTTGTAGTTGAAGTAGAAGTATTATTAGTAGTAGAAGTATTAGTAGCATTAGAATAAGTAGTAGTAGTAGCAGTCGTGATATTTGTAATAGTAGTAGTAGAAGTCGTAGTTGTAGTAGAAATATCATTAGTAGTAGAAGTATTAGTATTTAGAAGAAGTATTAGTATTCAGAAGAAGTAGTAGCCTAGTATCAGTAGTAGTCGTAATAGCTGTAGTAGTAGTCGTAGTATTTAATATAACAGTAGTAGTAGTATTAGTAGTAGTAGTAGTAGTAAAAGTAATGGCAGTATTTGAAGTAGCAGTAGTAGTAGTACTAGTAGCAGTCATACTAATAGCTGTAGTAGTATTAGTACTGGTAGTAGCATGAATAGCAGTAGTAGCAGTTGTAGTATAAGTAATAGTAGTAGTGGTTGTAATAGTAGTAGTGGTAGTAATAATATTGATGGTAGCAGTAATAGCACTAGTAATAGTAGCAACAGCAAAAGTTGTAGTAGAAGTAGTAGCAGCAGTAGTAGTAGTAATACTAGAAATATTAGCAGCAGTAGTAGTTGTCGCAGTATTAGTAAGAGCATTCATTTTTTCAACAAAAAAGCCTAATTTTGGGTTTAATGTTGAAATACAGTTAATCCATGAGGCTTTTATTTTGAAAGGGTGGGACTGGGTGGGGGAGGGAGGGGGAGAGGAGACTTAATCATAATGTTTGACACACATAAACAGAGGTTATTAAATGACAGGCTTCATCACAAGCATTTCAGTTAGGATTCATTCTGTGGGGCTTTTATTTTAAAATGGCGTGTGTGTGTGGGGGGGGGGGGGGGTGGAGGAGGGTGGAAAGACCTCTAAAGAGTCCTAAGACCTGAATGACTGTATGAGAGTCACACACAGAGAGATAGAGGGAGAGGGAGAGAGAGAGGGAGAGGAGTGTATGTGCGCGTGTGTCTGTGAGTCTGTGTGTTTATAAACATCACTAATTGGCTCAATCGTGAACACCTGTGTGCCTGAAGCCATTTCATGGAGATAAAACAGGGAAACACCTCTCAAACAAATCATCAAAACTCCCATAACCGTAGCTCCTATTGCTCCGATATTAATAATTGAGAGGAAGGCTGAGTCGAAGAACAGATCCTGTAAAAATTGTGTCTGTAGTGTAAAAAATGTGGCTTAACTGGCGATCTACAAATGGGGTACCGTGTTCTGTGGAAGATGTTTTTGAAGCAAAATTTAACATTGGTCTCTATGGAGCAGAAAGTTGGTTTTCCTCTCAATTAACGGCTTCGGTGTCAAATGTGGAAATCTGTGGGATTCCACAGTAATTTCTCTACGAAAGGACAAGATTAGCTACTCCTACATCCAGAAATTATGCATGAAGAGTGAAGATTGTGGACACAGTGGCAAAATACAAATGTTTTTTTCACAAGAATCTCAAGCTGCTCTTCACTCTAGCGGTGACATCACGCACTCTAAGCTGCGCAATACACACCCATTATAAAGTCAGAAAAGGGCTGAAAAATCATAAAAGTCAAATTGCTGCAGTTCAAAAAGTTTAAAAGATATCGGAAAGCTGAATTATGCGGCAATAGTGAAGAGTTTTCTCAACATTTGAAAGTTGAAATGGTGACTTTAGCTGAAAGTCTGAGGAAGTTGAAGGATTTGAAAGTTGAAGCAGTTTAAGAGGATTTGAAAATCTTCTCCATAGAAACCCTTTCAAAAAAAAGTTGCTAAAAGCTTAATAATTCAAATAGTTTAAAGGTTAGAAATAGAAAAAGTCATAGCAGAGATGAGCTGAAGGAGCTGAACATTTTGATAGTTGAACGGTTTCTGTAGCTTAAAAAATGAAGAAGAAGAAGAGTTTCAAAAAAGGGGGGACGGAAGAAATAGTGGAATAAAGAAACAGGAGGATAACAATAGTTGGAATGCTTAACAGCATTCCAGCAATAAAGTCCTCTGTTTTTCATAAGAGATAGAATGGAAATACTTTTTAATTTAAAAGTGAAAGCTTTGAGCACCATCTTGCTCTCAGTGGGATTAGTTTCACCTGTTAAACTCCTTTCCTGAAGCAGTCTGTGTCACAAGACAAAGCTGATGTCAGACATGTTCAGAGAACTCTTCCAATCAATGATAAGCTGAAGGTGTTTAAACTGATGGTTCAATGTGTAAGAAGTAGAGATGGAGGAACATTCAGTGTTGACCCATGAATCATATATTGAGTGTGATGTTTATTGTATTATGTGTCTACTGTTTTTACAGGTTCCAGTCCTGTGACTACTGTGTTTGTGCAGAAGGGAGATAATCTGATTCTGAATGTTGATGATGTTCCTGAGGCGTTTTTAAATGTTGACTGGACTTTCAATAAGATGGTCAGTGTTGTAAGATTTACACCTGGTGAAAAACGTTCAGTACATTCTGATTTCACTGAAAGGATTGAGTTTCCTGTGAAAAACTTCTCTGTGAAATTGAAGAATCTACAAGAGGCAGACAGTGGAGTTTATACTGCACGAGTGTTCACGCTTCGAAGAGGAGTGCAAGCACTAGCTGAATACAAGGTGACAGTTCAAGGTGAGTTTGTTCACATGTCAGACACTGAGAGAGAGTTTCTGCTGCCATGTTTCATAACTTCTTCACAGAAACTTTCCCCCCTCAGGTCCAGTGTCTCCAGTTGAACTGACAGTGGACTCAGTGGACTCAGTGGACTCCAGAAGCTCAGACTCCTGTAACCTCACTGTGACCTGCAGTACACAGCACTCTCACATCAGCAGCACTTTTAGATGTGTCAGCAGAACCTGCAGTCAGGAGGGAGGAGAGCGACCAGAGCTCACAACCTCTGGTGCTTCTCTCCACGTCTACCTGTTGAATAGCTCAATCATCTGTAACCATAGCAACCAGGTCAACTGGAACGAGGACTTCAAAAGGATTGAACACTTTTGCCCCCAATATGCTGGTAAGACTGAAAGACAAGACGACTTCCTGATAACAGTTTAGAGTTTCAGATATTTTTCTCCATTTCTGCATTTTTCAGTACAGAACATATGAGCAGCACTTGAACGTGATTGTTTCAATTAACACACTTCAGCTCAGCTGAGGAGTCAAATAAATAATGAATCAACATATAACTATGATGCTGTTTTAAAACTCAACTGCATATATATACAAATATTACAGTATTTGAGTAAACTAGAAAGTACACAAAATGCTATCTTTACTGATTTGTTCCTGTCGTGCTGGAGCGTCACAGTCTGAATCTGTTGTCAGATTTGTAATGAAGCAGCTGTTTTGTTGTGTTCCAGGTTCAGAGGGTTCCTCTGCTGGTACATCTGTGTACCTGGTGAAGATGGTCGTGTTCTCTGTGGGTCTGATCATCATGGTGTCTGCCGTCATCACTGTTCACCTCATGGAGAAGTTCAGGAAGCACAAATAAACAAATAGTTCTCTGTCAGCCAATCATACGCTCTGATCCTTAAAGGTTCCCTGTGGAGTCTGTGATCACTGCTGGCACTAGAGAGCACTTTTATTTTTTGTGTCCCTGTTTTGTTGGTGCGAGCCCTCAAGTACACATTCCTGCCACTGATCTCATGCTATACCACTGACCCACAGCTGGTGGCAGTAACACACCAGCAAAAGACAAAGAGGTAGAAGACTGAAAGCCAGCAAACATGGACGTAAACAATTTAGGATTTAAAGTATTTATGAAGTCAGCTTTGTAAATGTTTCATGGTGAGAGAAATGTTCTTAAAACGTGGACTCAATGATGCATTTTGACGATAAAAAACTTCATGTAAACATTGTTTCTTTACAAGAAAACTGCAGAAGTCACCTAAAAAACTAATGCTGATTGTTCATGATTATCATTGATTATAACAAATATCACTGTTTACACTTCGTAAATAAAATGATTGCACAGAGATGAACACGTAAACATGTTTTTGGAGGATGTGATCTTGAAAAACAAACAAAAAGTAACTTTCTATATGTGTATGATCAAGACCAACAATATACAAGAAATAGCCTTAATGAATGAACTGTATATTACGCTTATTTGTCTGTTCATAAGTACAGTATGTTTAATTTTTTGTTTCAGCATGTTTTAATCTTTGGGTGGAAGCAGCTTCTGCTCCATGCTGTGGTGGAATATTTCTAGGTTAATCGGGAGAAGAGAGTTTTTGTTCACAAATCAATAATGAAGTCATCAGAAGATTCAAAGTTGTCTTTTTCCGTTTATTCTCTTGCAAGAGGGAAGAAAGCACAGCAACTACGTCTTCAGTAGACTGCGTGAATGCTTTTACGAAATGCAATATTCAACATAATTTACGTATACAAAGGTTCACGCCTTCACAGCTTCAGATCAATGCGTCAAAAGGAGAGTATGATATTTCAGACACAGGCTGTCTGTTTCTGCGGACATTCAGTTCTGGAGTCGAGGTCTCTGTGTCTCTGTCTTACCAACAAAGAAACAGTGTCTCTTCACTTCTCACCCTTGTGGCAAAACGATAACAAGATACAAAACCAATTAAAATCATCCGCAGAACTGCTGTTCTGTGTCTGCCTGTGTTCCTCACTTTCAGTTGTACATTCTTTAAAATTGCACATGATACTATGACATATTTTCCCATTACAATGCACCATTATTGTAAACTTGTTAAAGCTTCATACTTATCTTGTAGATTTGTGATTAATGGAACCCTAAAGGTGACACTGACCCCCTCTGGTATGTTGTGAGTTTTCAGCAAGGAGTCAATCAGTGCTATTGTTATATAAACACACTTGACACACTGAATGCATGACAACGTATATTATAGAAAAATAAAGCATTTAATACCAATCAAGCTTTTTTTTCTCTGTTCTTCTTCATCTTCAGCAGCTAAAAACTTTGCAGAGCAACATTTTCAAGTTTACAAGTTTACTTTTTATCTTTAAAAACAACACAGTGAGATAACACAAGAGTCCTGCAGCATGTAGCTTCAAATCACACCAATCGTGCGAGGCCTTGAAAGTCCAAACTGTAAATCGTTGCTCGTTCATGAAATAATTACAGTTCTTCTGCGTTGAATTCTTGCTGTGATGTTATTGAAATGTCTGGACAGGTGAGAAAGTGAGATGAAGGCTCAACCCCAGGTACCACAGCTGGAGCTTCCTGCAGGGACAACAACATCTTTCTCACTTTCCCACGTTGATCTTAAATGTATTAAGATCTAATTACTAATACCTTGACTTGTGATGCTAGAAAAAGCAACTTCTGAACGTGCGTGATGCTTCGTAACATCCTCATTGTTTTGCAGCAGGAAAGTTTGTGTATTGGAGAATCGCTCCATATCAGAGCAGGTGACATAAACTTAAAGCTTTGGCAGCACTTAAATACAACTAGAAACTTCAGTGATTGCAGAATGTGGAACAGAATTCCTCGCTAACTGTTGAAGGACCTGGCAGGCTTCTCCACCTGAGCATACACGCTCTCTGGCTGAGGCTGAGTGGGTATCGGGGATCCAGCGTGAGGTCCCACCAAACTGTAGGTGGAGGTCGGAGAAAGACCTGAAGCATCATCTGTTGGACTCTGTTCCAGAGATTGGACCTGGAAAATAAATCACATACATCTTTAGCAAACGCTGCCTGCCATTTTAAATTGACACTATTTTTTTAACGTGGGAAGTAATCTCCCGACGATTAACAGACGTTCATATAAATACAGAGTTCTGCATCTTTGTCTTCAAAAACGATGAGTCTGTTTTTCATAAGATTATAATGAATTTCTATCTAAAATGCATGAAACTGCTACAAAACAAAGAGCTGAGTTCTCAGGAATCTCTTGGCTGAGAGAGCACATCACACTGCACACAAGCACATAAACAAAGCTTTGACAACACATGAAGTACGTTACAGAAAGACACTGCAAATTATAGTTTTTCTGCGTCTCTCGACTTGTTCTATGACTGAAAATGAGGTTTGCAAAACAACTAACACACGTGCAGACAATGAGAGCAGATCTCACCTGAGAGTCTTCTGCTCACATTGTTCATTGTGTAAGAAAATGCAGAAGTACAAAACCATCGGCTCAGCAGGAAGTCACATGTAGCTTAGGTTTACTGGTGTGTGGCAAATAAACGGAAGCAAAGGGAGGAGACAACACAGCTGTGATCATGTAGTAGATGTGATGCAAATAAAAACCTGTGGCTTAATTTAAAAGACATTGTTGCAGTATTTTAAACACCAGTATGGGATTTGATATTTGTATGAAGAGTTTTGAGAAACCAACATCATTTGGAACGTATAATGCAAACAACACACACACACACACACACACACACACAGCAGAAAGAAGCACAGTTTGCGTGGACTAATTCATTGGGTCCAAAACATTTGAATACAAGCAAGCAGCACAACCAGTGATGTGTGCATGCAGCGGGTAGCAGGTAGGAGCAAGCAGCACAACCAGTGATGTGTGCATGCAGCGGGTAGCAGGTAGGAGCAAGCAGCAGGACCAGTGATGTGTGCATGCAGCGGGTAGCAGGTAGGAGCAAGCAGCACAACCAGTGATGTGTGCATGCAGCGGGTAGCAGGTAGGAGCAAGCAGCAGGACCAGGAAACCGATTAATAAGGTTGATGGAGAGAGGTGTCACAGGTAATATATAGTAAATAGATCACCTTGTCAGGAAAAATGCATAGTGATTGATGTGCAAAGATAATTGCAGCAAGTGAGGCACCGTGTTTTGATTTAAAAAACATTTCTTAATTTTGCCTGTTTTGCCTGTGAATGATTGGAAAAAAAAAAAAAAAAAAAAAAAAAAAAAAAACGTACCTGAGGAACTTCATAAACCGTATTCTCGATGCTCTCGCTTTTATCTGCAGGTCAGTCATAGAAAAAAAACAGCACTTTAAAGATAGCTTTACTTTTTAACTGTTTTACAATTACATTACTTGAGCTGCACTACATTGAGTCCAGCTTGGTGTCTAAATGACTCCATCCTCAAACAGCAGCACACTTTAAAGCCTCTGTGTGTGGGATTAGATATGTTGGGATGTTGGGGACTCCTAGAGGTTGTGTCAAAACAATGTGCTGCGGCAGAGACAAAGCATGCAGATACCTCTGGGACCTGACCTGGGATGCTAAGAATGAATGGACTAAAGCATAAAGACCCCACCAAGTTTGAGGTGGTTTCCTTTTTCACATTTTGGTAATACATCACATTTGTATCTATCACAGAATAGTATTTCCTTTTCTGATGCAAGCATCCAAGGACAGACTATTCTAAAGCCCCTATATATATATATACATATATATATATATACATACATATATATACATACATATATATACATACATACATATACAGACAGACAGACAGACAGACAGACAGACAGACAGACAGACAGACAGACAGACAGACAGACAGACAGACAGACAGACAGATAGATAGATAGATAGACAGATAGACAGATAGATAGATAGATAGATAGATAGATAGATAGATAGATAGATAGATAGGGGCTGTAAGTTACACAGAAGTGTGGTACAACATTGCCATGGTAAATAATGATCAGTGGTTGATTTCCTTACTGTGTAATATGGCAGAAGATGAACTTTAAACATTTAAAAAATGTAGCGTAAACAAATAGGATTTTGCAAATATTACTTGTAATTATATATTAAAATAGTTTCTTGGACTTACAGTTTCCTCTCTTTCGACGATAAAGAAACAGGACTGACACTAACACACCAACAATGATGAGAATTGTTATAATAACAATCGCATAGACAGGGACATGGGCATGGGCATGGTCACGAGCTGTAAAACAAAACAAAAAACTAAATCAGATGAGAAGAGTCGGCCTGATTTAAGTCATGCAACATAGTTGAGAATGTGTCACTGTAGCATCACATGTTCTCAGCCCGTGCTCTGGACAGACTACAGTGTTATTATACAAATGTCTCGGGAACCTGATCTGTAGTAAATTAAAAATAAAATTAATAATATAATAATAATAAAATATAAATATTAAAACGGTCACAATTTAATACTACCAACCTTCCAAAAGGCCCTGAATCAGCAAATTTAAATAACACCTGCTTCTTACCAACCTGGTAATATGGTTCAAAGTAAAAAATGGTAATCTTTAGATATTAACAAAATTTATACGGCAAACGTTTTTCAGTGCTAAAATCCTACAGCTCCCATGAAAAAACAATACAAATACTAGTTCAACCGTATTTGTAACAAACCCAATGTATTCACTTGGAAGTGAAAAAGATTTCTTTCAAACTTAAAACTGTGCATTATCATCAGGAAGTCTTGTCTTTCAGTCTTACCAGCATATTGGGGGCAAATGTTTTCAATCATTTTAAAGTCTTTGGTCCAGGTAACCTGGTTGCTATGGTTACAGATGATGGAGCTATTCAACAGGTAGACATGGAGAGAAGCACCAGAGGTTATGAGCTCTGATCGCTCTCCTCCCTCCTGACTGCAGGTTCTGCTGACACATCTAAAAGTGCTGTTGATCTGAGAGTGCTGTGTACTGCAGGTCACAGTGAGGTTACAGGAGTCTGAGCTTCTGGAGTCCACTGAGTCCACTGAGTCCACTGTCAGTTCAACTGGAGACACTGGACCTGAGGGGGGAAAGTTTCTGTGAAGAAGTTATGAAACATGGCAGCAGAAACTCTCTCTCAGTGTCTGACATGTGAACAAACTCACCTTGAACTGTGACCTTGTATTCAACTGGTGCTTGCACTCCTCCTTGAACCGTGACCACTAGTGCAGTATAAACTCCACTGTCTGCCTCTTGTAGATTCTTCAATTTCACAGAGAAGTTTTTCACAGGAAACTCAAGCCTTCCAGTGAAATGAGGACCTATTATACGTTCTCCAGGTGCAAATCTTACTACACTGGCTGTTTTATTGAATTTCCACTCAACAAATGAAAACTTCTCAGGAACATCATCAACATTCAGAGTCAGATCATCTCCCTTCTTCACAAACACAGTAGTCACAGGACTGGAACCTGTAAAAACAGTAGACACATAATACAATAAACATCACACTCAATATATGATTCATGGGTCAACACTGAATGTTCCTCCATCTCTACTTCTTACACATTGAACCATCAGTTTAAACACCTTCAGCTTATCATTGATTGGAAGAGTTCTCTGAACATGTCTGACATCGGCTTTGTCTTGTGACACAGACTGCTTCAGGAAAGAAGAGTTTATCAGGTGAAACTAAGCCCACTGAGAGCAAGATGGCGCTCAAAGTGTATTTCCATTTTATCTCTTGTGAAAAACAGAGGACTTTCTTTCACCTTGTTCTCTTTTCCCTCCCTCTTGTTCCTCCAGCTTTAGACAGGCCATGAATGTATTTCGTGGATCAGACAGTGAGCAGTTATTTCCACAGACTTGAAGGAGTTACACTACGGGAGTTTCCGTATGTGTCTTGGAGAGACGGATGCATTTACTCCGTTTCAACATGCGGCTATAATGCGTCTCAAACCACCTCAAAGGTTTTCCTCTGTATCACAGACGTCTTCTATTGTAACGCTTATAATATGAATATAAATTCAAGCCAGAAATTATAGAAAATGTCTAAATAAAAACTAAAAAGGACTTAAAGAAAGCATTCCTTCACCAAGGAAGCAAACTCCTCTAAATATGTCACTTAAATAACACAAAAGGTTTTCGAATGTTTTAGAAGATCAAAATATGGACAATATTGAATAATCATGCTGACGAGCTGAGGGCTATGATATTTCAACTAAAATGTGCATTCTTGTTCAAAGCTCTGATACTGTTCACTGAGACAGGAAGAATGAACTATGCACATCATTATACTGCTGTGTGTTGTGTTCTTTAAACTGAAGGTATATCTCCATAATAATAATAATAATAATATCTAGATGAACCAGGAAGAAACACACAGCTCTATTGCTTTGCGACGCCTGGGTAAGGGAAGTGGTATTAACTGACATAACTGTAAATCTCAATGTATCTCAATAAATGATTTTATCAGCATCACTATTGAAATAATTGACAATAAACATATTGCTGAGAGTTGTATAGATTTCTCTAAATTAGATAGTTCAACAACAAGTCCGTAAAGTTTGTAATCTAACTTCTATTGTGAAATTGGGCTACGGTACAAAAGCGTTGACTTTAAAAATAAATACAAAGACGATCAACAACCGAAAATATATATAAAATAAAGTTCTTACCTTGTGCTTCACATGAATTCAGCAGAGAAACGGCAAAGAGAAGTGCAACGCAGGGCCTCATTCTGCAAAATGTGCTGCACGAGGAAGTGAGGCAACGTTTTAACCGCACGCAGCTATTCCGGGGAAACATTTCTTCTGGTAATCAACAAGTTTTAATAATCCTATTTCTTTCAACAACACAAATAAACATGTGTCCATATGGTTGCTCATGTTTTATCAATCTAACATCCGTCAGCTTTGACTGCTTCTCAGTCCTCTACTGTACAAGTCAGGAAACAAAATAACTCAAAATCATCTTTATTAAACCAGAGATTTGTCTCATTTGATCTCTCCATCCGCACTTTAAACACTATAAACATTCCAGTGTTTGATGTTAATTCAATAAAATGTTACAAATACGTACAATTTCCAACATATTTAAATCCATCATACTCATCCTTGCTTCATCATTGTCACACATTTCCATCAGAATAAAATCAATATCAGAGACAAGATTACCGTCACATTCTCAGCACTCACCTCTGATGGTCCTCATGTCCTTGACTGAAGAATAAAAGGGGCTTCGACAAAATATTCATTGTTAGTCAAATGTTAGTAACTTGAAAATGATGTGGACGCACAGAAGGCTCCCACTTTACACAGAAAGGAGAGTACAGTAACATGTGCAACACACAATAACAGGATGGGCATTTATATTAAGGTCACAGCTGTTTGTGATTAAACATGTTCTCGTTTGTTTAAAGCCACTGAGTCAGAGAAACTGAAAATCCAATTAGCTTTGTAGGAAGGAAGCGTCTGTAGTATAGTACAGTACACGACTGCTTCGAATTCAATGATATTTAATGTGTAAGTGTTTTTAGTGGTATCAACAAAACACATCTTCCTATGGCAAGGACCCAAGTTAAGCAGCTAACCCTCCTAAGGTGCAAATGTGCATCATGTACTTGCATAAAGTGCTAACAGTCTGTCAATAACAGACGACAGACAAGAAGTAATGCCCACACCACCAACAGACTCAGGAGAGGCCGGAGAGCACCATGAACACGATATATTCAATCTGAAGTGACTGCATTCCAGTTGTAGTTCTACATTAGTTTAACAGAAAGTGCTTCACCTAACATTTTACAGTGCATTGCCATGTGCAATGCATATAGTTGTCATTTTCTCTGTGTGTCTTCAACTCAACAGGAAGTAACAGGAAATGTAAAAATATCATGAGAGTGTTGTGGGGATCTTGCGAGTTCTGTAAAAGCTGTTTCAGCGTCACTCATCGGTGTTTTTATAGAATAAACAGCAAACCGAGATGAAACTCAAAGTCATATTATAAACGTGTAGAACAATACACAGGAGTGTTTATTAATCATGATTATTATAAAGGAAGTATTGTAGGTTCTGCCCCATTTTTGACTCATATTAACTCTCACAAGTTGTTCTCTTTGTAATTTGACATAAAGTAAGAAGGGGAGGACCCAAACACGACAACTGGGTTTCCCTTCATCTTCCACTGCTTGTTTAGTTTAGTTTGTATCTTTCTTTTCATGTTATATTATATTCCCCTGTTATTTCCTTGGTTATAAAAGTGGATGCAGTGTATGTGAGGCGCGCGTGCACTCGCCACACTCAAATGTAAATAGCAGTTGCAGTCAGGCAGTGTGTTATTCTTACAGTCAAACCAGTGTAAAACATGTACCACCCCAGCAAACGTATGACACATTTTCAGCTGACCATACAGTCAAGTCCATAGTCTTCCATCTTCCCTTTCTGCGTCATCTGGTGCTACTACCTAGATATCTTTCAGAGCTTCAAATCAGTCTAAAGGTCAGTGTCCCGGCTGCTTTGATATGACGTTTCGTTCCTTTGCTATCACCCTTCACTCGTCTCCTTCGCGTTGCTCTCTTTGAAGCGCTCCCTTCACACGTTGCTGATGCGAACACTGAGAGGAGTGTCTCTCGCCCGGCCTCGTTCCTCCCCTCTCTCCCTGTAGCTCTGCTCCAGACGGATCTTCTCTGGATCGGACACCTCAGGCGCAGTCCCATCCCCGTTGCTGCTCTGGTACGCCTGCTGCTGGGGGCTGGATGCTTTGAAGACGGGCGTGGTCTTGGTCTTGGCCACTTTGTCGAAGAAGGCGAAGTCCGCTACGTATTTTCCCGATGGGGAGAGGGAGACCACAGGGGGGAACTCATAGCCCCAGAGGATCTCATCCGGCAGGTAGGAGGTGCGGACCTGGCAGGTGGCGGAGGTCGGCTCGACTGTGGCGCTCATGATGACCAGCAGCTCGAAGTCTGCAGACTCTGGATCTGTCCACCCTCCACCTGGGGGAGGGAAATGAGATGGGACACATTACAGAGAGGTGAAATGAGAAGAGGCAGAAAAATGGGAGAGAAGAAGAAGGAGGAATTTATACTAAATTTAAAAGGTACACGGTGAGGTTTTTGACCACCAGTAGTGCTAAAGAGTAACGTTATTATGGGTGGGTTGTTCGTATCTTGAGAGGATACACATGCATGCACGCTCAGGGGATACAAATTCCTGCCAATGGCTTCCCCACTATTGCACTGATCAACTGTTTATGGAAGTAATGCGACAACAAATATAGCAATGCTTCATTAAAAAGAGAAGAAGAAGAGGTCTGCGGAAAAAAAAGAACTTATTCGAAGAAAGAGGAACAACGGTTGGAAGGTAAAATAAAGCAAGTGGTTTACGCCAGCTGAGCTCACAAAGAGGAAGTTTGGGCCCGGTATGCAGTTTACCTTTCTGTCAAATGACTTATCAGAAAAGAGAACTCTTTCTACGTCACGATTTTTATGACTAAAACAAATCTACGGAATACGTTTTACGCAGGAATGTTGAAGTAGGTAGCAGAACGCAGGTTTACATGAATTACCCCTTGTCCTTTTTACCATGTGGATAAAAGGGAATGCCAGCCCCCTTGTCAGCAAAATGACCTAAATTGATGCCCCTTGTTAACCTGCGATTACTGGCATGAATTTAAATAGGCTGAGGTCAGCATATAGGCCTGTACCTAAAACACCACCTCGTGCTTGGAGGCATAATACACTTCAAACAAAAATCAAATACATGGTTCCTACAGATGTGTATCATCGCTGTCCGTGGTTCTGAAGTAACAGACGTATTTGTAATTGACCCTTTGCTAAGTCCCCACCTCTCCAACGAATGCTACCGGGAGAGGTTGGAAAGAGATATGCAGAACTAAAACGTTACGTTTCTACGTAAAAACCTGTGGAGCATGAGCATATCATCAACTAGCTTTACCACTTCTATGCTACGCTAGCTACTGAAGGTATACTGAATGTATAAACATGCTGCGTTTGCTTTTTAATGACTGTCACTGTGAATAAAGACCTACTCAGCTTTACAGGAGTGGTGTTCCCGAATTTTATAGTCTTCTGTCTCGATCACGAGAGCAAGGTCTCAACTGCCTAAATCCGCCCCCCTGTTAAAAATTAACAAATCGCCCTACTGACCACTAGCCCCGCCCACCAAATCTCTTCTCTCTCTATCATCTCACCATCCATCAAGCTTACCCTTAGCTGCCCAGGCTCGCAGGGGGCTGTTGTCATCGATGAGGTGGTAAAAGGTGAGGGGCAGGATGAGGAAGGGGCTGTCGCTGGACATGTCCACTTGGAACGGCACATTCCTCTGGTCCAGACGAACAGTCTCGCCTTCTTTGGTCAGAGACGTCTGGAGCAGTTTTCCGCTGACCTGAACAATGTGCACACAGTTTGACAAATTGCATATACACATAAAATCTACACATATTGTATTGTGACCTGATGAACTGCTCTACAAACTAGTAGGTGGTGGACTTATCTCTAGGCCCACTCACCTGACACCCGATCAGGAGACTCTTGCGCATGTTGGCCACCCTGACCATCAGGCAGGGTCGTCCCTCGTGGGTCGACACCACAGCATGCTGGCTAAACTTCACCGTCTCACCTCGCTTCTTTGGCCGAGCAACCTGAGTGGAGAAATGAGTTCTGGTTTTAGTCTGGTAAACCTTTTTAAGACTCGTGTAAGAGTCTTGCACTCAACACGGGGACAGATGAATGTACATTGCAAGAATGCAGTTGTGCTATAAAGTAGCAGAGCACACATCTGCTTCTACTTGAAAATGCTTAAGATCTATAAATCCATGTGGATCTATGTATGAATAGGTTCTCTGTGTTCACTGTATCTCACTTTGTATGTTTCATGCATTGGCTACCTTGGCGAGGAAGGTACCAGTGATGAAGATCTCCAACAGCATGGTGATGACGAGCTGGACGATGAGGAGGATGATGGCAGCCGGACATTCCTCAGTGATGCAGCGGAAACCATAACCAATGGTTGTCTGGGTCTCCAGGGAGAAGAGGAACGCCCCCGTCAGGGTCTGCATCTGCATCACACAGGGCGTGTGGTTTGATGGCGGGTCAAACTCTGGAGGTTGAAAAAGCTCATTCAAGTTATTCTAATGTCTTAAGTTATTGTACAGATAACAGTTTGTGTGTTAAAGAACAACTACATATTTACAGGGCACAACATCTAAGTTGATATCCAGCTGATATGTAACATTACACAGGACGTTCTATAATTCTAGCTATCACATTCAGTTGAACGTTGGAGACATGAGACAAGAGGAAGCGGGGGAGAGCAGATGTGTTATTGAAGATATGAATTGACTTCCTGCCACAACTCATGTTTCATTTTATCTGGGTGAGTTTAAGTTTGAGATGTTGTTGAGGAAATACAATAAACACCAACATCTTCCTATATTTACACCACTGCTAGAAATAACGCTGACCCCCAATGGTTTCTTTAAAACAGATGTGTTTTACTGTGTCCAGCCTTCATGCAGATACATCATCACACCACCCTTTTAGTTGTCATATCACACTTCTTTCTGTTTTCTTTGGTGTGAAGCATAAGGGAGATGTTTATTAAATGCTATTTTAGGATTTCTAACATTCAATATTCATGACTGCAAAGAAAACAGATTCTTTTTGAAAGAGTTTAACCCTCAAAACCGGCTTTAGCAGGACTGTGTGGGCGTTGTTTGATCAGATTTGACTGACAGTGATCAAACCGTCAACCAACTGTCATCGGAGTATGATTCAAATCCAGCCTGAATCCTGATTGGTTAATGGAAGAACGTCAACCACACTGTTGCTCTCCGTCTGCAGGTTCAGTTGTTGTATCTGACCCCAGTACAGTGAGAGTGGAAATATTTTAGGTAATGCTGCTCAAAGCATAAAAAAAAATACTTTTAAAAAACTTAGTAATTGCAGAAACAATGTGTTGGTGATTTGGGATAATGCTTGCTGCAGGTTTTGATTGGAACTCCTTTACTGAAGATATAGTCCCTATGAAACCTGCTTACAGTGAGGTCAGTGGACCCCAACATGTTTTTTCTGGGAAGACACATTAAACTACCCATCAACCATCAGTATGACCTGTTAACCTATGACCCCCCAATCTCACCAAGTAGGTCTCCGTGCACCAGGGCCAAAAGATACCACAGCACCCCGAACAGGAACCAAGTCCCCGCAAACGTGGCCGTGAACAGAAAGAACTTGTAGCGCCACTGCATGTCCAGAAACGTTGTCCAGAGGTCACGCATGTACAGGGCACTCTGCCCGCTGATGTGCTCGATGCGCACGTTGCTACGCCCATCTTTGGACAGGACACGCCTCCTCTTCCTCAGAGTCCCGCCCCCACCGGAAACGCCGCCACCCAGCAAGGGTTTTAAAACATCGGTCTGCGTCTGTGAGTGGCACGCCTTCTGAGGGGAGGAGCTACGAGAGGAAGGAGGTGTGGCCGATGTCATCTGAGGAATAAAAAAAAGAAAGAGGAGTTTAATCATTTCTCTGATTGACTTGTTAAGGGTCCAGTGCTGTTAATAGGCTCATTTGAGTTTAGAGTTTGAGTTTGGTTGGAAGGATTGATAAATATTTCTTTAATATCGTATACAGCAGTCACAACATCAGCAGTGACTCACGATCTGATTTAGATCATGGTGACTTCCCCTGCGGGGAGAGATGGAAACTTTCCACGATGACTGTAGGTTTTGGTAAATTCCCCTGCATCCACCTGCTCTCGCTCTCATGTTAAATTCATCTCATCATACTTGAAACCAAACCTGTGATCGATTATATTTAAAATATGTCTCAAAATAAAATAAAGCAACTAGCAGACATCAAACTGTAACTTTGAATTATAAAGCAAGAGACCAACTTTTTAAATCAGCAAAACAAGTCAAAACTAACTTGAGAGGCCAGGCACACCCACGCAAGTATTTTAGAATTCTTTTGGAAAATTTAAAAACTTCAATGCAGAAGTGTGGATTCCAGCCTCATAATCTGGACCCGAGCCACATGACTGCTGAGTTAGTCTGGGTTTTTTTGGGCTAAAAAAACCCAACTTCCACCCAACACGGACTTTGTTGCCCTTTAAATTACTTCACATGTCCTGGCTCACGAGGTTATATTCAAATTGATTGAGATAAGAACAGCGTATGAGAAAAGCCTGAAGAGGTCTAACCATCCAGAACAATAAGTAAAAACACCTGTGTGGGAGTGTTGTGTGTTGTGTTGTGTGTGTGTGTGTGTGTGTGTGTGTGTGTGTGTGTGTGTGTGTGTGGGGCTCAATCTTTTGGTTTGGTTATGATTTTGTGTCTGAAGACAAAAGTCTTTAATAGCTGCTCCATGTGCCGGCACTCAAAGGCACAGCCAGAAACACCTCCGTACACCTGGCTAATCCCTGCGAGAGGTGGCGTGCTTGTTGAAGTGTTGGTCTTGGAAATTTACAAAAATTGTTAGAACATGAGAAAGCTGGGGGCGGGGGGGGGATTTAAAACACTTTTCAATAGCGTTAAAGGGTATCGCGGTCCGTAGTTCTCCCTCAGTGGAAAGACCATTAAAAGATGAAGAAGAAGAAGAAGAAGAAGTGACATTAAGTACTAAAATATAGTCTTGTCATGGGAAGGAAGTTGCACAACAAGAAGTGTGGAGTTTTTTCAATTAATTTCAGCAACACTGGAGGAAGAAGAGGCACTGCCAAATTGGTTTCAACAGAATTAGTGTGCAACACATATATTTAGCAACTTCTGCTTGTACAACCCACTTTTTCTTCAGAATATACAGCTAATGATGAACCTTGTTTTTCTCTTTGTTTTATACGGTGTAGGACTCAAGTCTTCTGATTAAAAGGTGATGAAGTCCAAGTTCAGAGCGAGGGCCTATCTGTGATGTATATTTAAAAAAGGGACCCCATAACCTAATAAAACATTTGTGTGTCAGTGACTAACTTCCTCAGAACCACTTTGTTTTCTTGTATACTGTGAACCACCATGAAAACAAAACCAAACACGCCAAACCCACAACCACACCAGAGAACGGTGAGAATGAAACACTGAGATGAAGAAACTAAATGGTGTGTGTCAGACCTGAATGACACTCGTGGCCAATTGTCGATTCAAATATGTCATTAAAGATGTTTAAAACAACTGAAAAGGTTTTTAAGCCACACTAGTAGTCGGGTCTGTCCACCATGTTGCTCCAGTGAAATATCTTTACAAGCTATCGGATGAATTTCAATTCAATTTTATTTAGACATTTATGGTCCCCAGATGCTGAATCCTAATGAATTCAGTGATTCCCTCACTGTTCCTCTAACTTTCTACCTAAACTGTAATCAATCTTTCAATCTGTTTTTTGAAATGTGAGAATTACTGCCTCAGACATCGTGCGTGTCTGTGGATTCGTGTTAGGTCTCGATGACAGGATATAGCACTTGATAAGAAGTGTGAACACCAACAAAAAGCAGTTCCTGTTCAGCTGATATCTTTGCGATAATGACATATTTGGACAGACAGGCTCCCATGTAGTATTGTCTTAATGTAGGGGAAATTAACTGCAAATATTCCCACAGTAATATATGTGCTTTTAGAGCTTTACGCTGTGGGATGTTTGCATGAATGTGTGCCCTTGTCGGAACATTCAGATGCAGTCCACCCCTGTCACACACAGACACAGTTACTGTATCGCCACACATCTGACACGTTCACTTACGTCCAACAAACCATGCCGGCCAGTGGGGAAAGGAGAGCCCACAAGAGAGGACGATAAGGAAGAGGAAAGACAAAAAAGAGGGAAGAGTAGAATTAGGATGAAGATGTACTGCATCAACCCAACAAACCCTCCACACAGAGTCTCATTTGTCAGCTGGAGAAGAGAGGAGACACTTGAATGAATCAATTAAGGTGAAACATCTTTGTCTGCAAGTCAGATGTTTTCCGAGATAACGTCTTTTTTTCAGGCTTTGCTGTTGATGCTGAGCAGATTGGCCTTTAGTGGACAAAGAGGGAACTTCTGACTGGTAACTGGAGACGCTGGTGAGAGTTTGGAAGGAAAAAGGCCAAGGTTTGGCTTTCTGGATGCTCTGCTCAGGACTTTTCTTTCAGCCTGATACAGGCGTCCTTTTGCGATCTTTCTCTCAGATGTTTTTTTGCTGCTTTGAACTCTGTGTCTCTTTCTCACACACATTAAAAATACAAAACATAAAATTCCACCTGATGTACAACTTGTTAACGGTGCACTATATGGCCAAAAGTATATAGACGGTGGGCGCCCTTACGCGTGTCTGTGATTGCTGAATATCTTATTTCAGCCTCCTTACGTTGGGTTTCGGGCTTTCCACGTGATTTTGGAGCGGACCGGCGACGCGGACCGGCGACGCGGACAAAGCACAAGGAAGCACAGATTACAACACACAGAATTCAAATTTAGCACCTTTAAGGCCTGACTCGCAGTCAGCATCCCAAAGATGGGGTTGAGGTCAGGGCTCTGTGAAGACCAGTCAAGTTCTTCCACTCCAAACATGGAAATAAATAAGAATAAAAACGTTTCTGCACCTCACTTTCCGCACATTTCTGCTCTTAACCGTTTGCAGTTAATCCAGAATGCTGCCGCCAGATTACTCACTATAGGCCACATAGACGGTTTCACATCTCCCTCATACTCAGATCTCTTCACTTCTCTTCACTGGCTCCCTGTAGCGTATATGATCTGCTTTAAAATTCTCACTCTGAACTACTTCGTCCTTATTTACCAGCCCTGTAAATGAACGGCCTTTGTGTGGTTTGTGTTATTTATGTTTTCTTCTTTGAAATACTGCTCCTGTTAAGCACTTCGTTACTTTTGCCTGCGAAAAACGTTATATAAATACATTTTACTTGCTTACTTACTTACTTACGGGGGCTAAAAACATTATTCAGACTCTTTATTTGCACCAAAAGGACCGAACCCAGAGAAAAACAACAAGGGGTGTCCATATACTTTTGCCCATATAGTGTAAATGAAAATAGCCTCTATGCAGAGTGCTGAGCATGGATTACACAACCAATCAGCTTCAATTACATCACACATTTGTGATTATGCAAAGGTGAGCCCCTCAAAGGCTTCACCCTCTCGTGTCCTGACACTCATACACTCATGTCCCAGAGGAAAAAACAACAACATGTACAGATAACTGAAAGAGCAAATGGGAATGAAGGAGAGGGAAAGGAATATTTAGGACCAACCTCTCCAGTAGGACGTATTCCATCTCCATGGCAGCGTGACAACTTAACTGTACTGCCCTGCCTCAGAAAACTGAATCAAAACTTTTTCTTTTGCCAAAGGGGCGCTGAATGTGTTCCCGATCTCCCTTTCTCTCTCTACTTTCCTCTTTCTCTCTCCTTCCTTCTCTCTCTCTCTCTCCACTGTGTACACAGGAATGCTTTGTTAGGAGCCGAGATAAAAGAAACAAAAGACACCATTGACAAAAACGACTCTGTGCCCATCCGTGTGTGTGTGTGTGTGTGTGTGTGTGTGTGTGTGTGTGTGGTGTGGTGTGATTATGTGAGAGTGGGATTGCAATTACATGCTTATTTCTGCATATGTGTGACTGTAGGCGCACATGTATGATTTTGAATGCATGCTGTGTGTGCAATTATTTGAATAAGAGTACAATTATATTTGTGTGTGTAAATAGGTGTGTGTGTGTGTGTGTGTGTGTGTGTGTGTGTGTGTGTGTGTGTGTGTGTGTGTGTGTGTGTGTGTGTGTGTGAGAAAGGAAAAACGAGAGGACGGAAGAGAGGGAGGGAGAGAGAAAAAGATCTGTGACAAAAGGCCCTCGTTAGTATTCTGGAGTGAGGAGTAATCCCCCTTCATCTCTCCCTCTCTGTCTCCCCCTCACTCACTCACTTTTTCTTTCTCTCCCTCCGTCAGCTTCGCTCTTACCTTTCTTTCATTCTCCTACTTCAAATAATTTCACTCTATCAGCTTCAACAGTACGCACGAGGTGTCGACATAAAGATATAGAGGAGATTTAGAAGAGAATGAAAAAATAAATCCTCGTCATATGAAGTGTAAACATTTGTTTAATGAAAATGACTCTTCTGAACCCTCCATCTCCGTGTTTCCTTCTCTTTTTCCTGCAGTTCATACATCAGAATTCTTCAATAGAATCCTCCTGATCAGACAGATACTTTTCAATATAATACTCTTGTAGTGATGGGGATGTATTCAAGATAAAAATAAATAAATAAAAAGATGCTAATGTGATTTAAGAGGGTTCTTAAGCGAGCATAACTCACTTCTTGATGGATTTATTGATTTAATAGGAAAACTGAAACACACCGACTCTGCACAGAACCAACGTCTCAGGAACACAAATCACTTGTTGGTTATTTTTGGCTGTAGTTTCCCACTTTTTAACCTATAAGTGCAGTGAACCAGACAATAGAGCGCTAAACAGAGCACTGAATAAATGTTTACTCACGTAGTGAACTGATTTATTAATTTTTCATCAATAACCTTTAAAGATTCACATTATTATATTTGCCGCATTTGGAAATAAATTCTGTATGTGTATTTCACAACCACGGGATAAAAGTGTTTGTCGAATCTGATGCTGTGATTGGATGTGAATAACTGATAATAAGATATTTAAGCTTTATTCTCTAAAGTGCATCCTGGGAAACTTTGCACCAAACTACAGATGTCTCTGCACCAAATGACACCTGAGGGTTTTTTAGAGGACAGCTTTAAACTCGCCACAGTTCATAATGTGATCATTTTGATGCTATTCACTCTCACGTAATTTGCTTATTACATTTTGTTCATCAGCCTACAGAAATTGAACATGATGCCTCCACAGGTTGGTCAATTCAGTGTAAGATTGCCTCTGTGAGCTTAAATGTGATTTCACATTCATTCAAAATTAAAGATTTGGCCAAATTAGAAAGATTTTACAAAATGTTTGACATTTTTAAGTATTTTTACTGTGCAATATAACAATTATCAGAGGAAAATGGAAATGATACATTAGTAATACACATTAGTTAATAAATGGAAGATGACATAAATGAACGAATCATTAATAGTAAAGCTGTACTACAAAGTGGAACGAAGAAACGTACCCTAACTGTATTAGAAAGAGTTCTCATTTCTTAATTAAAAAAAAGATATATTTTGTTGCAATGCAAAATTCTTCATCTATTTCTCAGGTATTTCCATTGCACTCTGCTGAGGAACTCATTTGCTTACCTTTACAGCTGGGATGCAATCTAACTGACTCGTGCAGAGAGGAGTTAGGAGCCCGGAGCCTCAGCCTTTCGTCCACATGTCAGCTTTGTCGCCATACGCATGCTCACACGCCACGACTGGGACTGTAATTCTGCGAGAAGAGTAACTTCATTAGCCCGCTGTACTGATACACCATCGAGGAGAATTAATGGAGACAGTTATTGGCTCATCGGGCTCCTGTTTCTGACCCGAAGCCCGGTCTCACTGCTCGCAAATTCTTCCCAAAGAGACAAGACTTGGCTTTATAAGAGGCATATCTCTCTCTCTCTCCCTCACTTTTACTCTTTCCCTCTGTCTCTCTCTCTCCCTCACCCCTGAATTCCTGTCCATGTCCCCCTCACGTCTGTGTAATTGTTGTAATAATTAATCGCCACTCCCCCCCCCCCCCACCCCTCCCGGTCTCAATTCGGGATCAGAATAACTCAAGGGACCACATGCATGATACTGGAATTAGCTTCAAAATACAACTTTTTATTTTCCCAATATATTCTGTTGTTCCCTCCCTCACCTCCACCTGAATGCACAATGTCCAAAAAAAAAAAGAGCACAGGAACACACACAGATAGACAGATGCACATTTTTGGGGCCTCACATGCATATTCTCCAAAAATGCACTCTGGCACACCTGCACATGCCAACAGACCACCCCCTGCAGCACACACACACACACAAACACGTTTTAAGCACCACAGAGCCCCCTATTCATAACGTCTGTGCCCGGCGTTTGCTGTGTCCAAGAGCGTCTGTACGGAGTGTCCCGTTAAGCTCAAACGCATAAAGAGGGACGTCCGTGAGGTGAATACGGCCCCTCACTCTGCCTCGGGAGAGGGTGACAAAGCATTATTCAATTGAAAGAGGGCGAGGTGGAGGGAGTTGTTGAGGACCATTGGTCAAATGTGCTAAAAATCTGACATAAAATTCAGGAAAGGACTATTTATAAGATATATTTTGTGGTATTTATGTGTTGTTAAACAGCCATGTGCCTACAAAACACATTGAAGGATGATAGAAAAGATGGAGGCAGGTCTAATGCTTAACGGAGCAGCATCCTCGGAGCTGGAAAGGATTCAGTTTCGTGCTGAAGAGCTCCTGAGTAGAGAGGTTGTGTAACTGCATGTCAACGTGGGTACTTGAACTCTCGTCCGAGGGCCCTGACACATCAAGCCTATAAGTAGCAGACAATTAGACTCAACTTATGCTGACTCACTTCCTGATTCCTGCTAGAGTGTGGGTAAATGACTCAGTGTGGTGGGAAGCTGTAGTTTGTGTTTGATGCCCAGAAAAAGGAAGAGTCAGCATCACGGAAAGACAACGTGAACCACTGATACTATATATTCACACCAGTTTGTTTTAACGGTCCCTCGGTGGCTCCGAGAGCTCAACACACTGCATGTTTGGAACCGCCTACTCAAATGGTCAATAGCAGCATGGTGTCCTAAAAATGATGTTCCCATACGACAAAACTGCATTGTCGACTAAATTTCGAGGGAGATGTATTTTCTCGTGGTTTAGGAAGGAGGAAGAGGTGGATGGTCGGGTCAAACACAGGACTTTGCCTCAGGACACCACTGTTAATGTTTCCATGTGAACCCATCAGTCAACTTTGAATTATATTAATGTACTTCGTAGCTTAAATACTATAACAAACACACCTACTTAAAGCCAAACCTTGATGTTCTAATGAAGCTAACTAAGTGGTTTTGTTGTGTTTCTTGTTATGTTTAGTTGCAACACGTTTGAAACTGCGGAAATTGAGAATGCAGTTTAGTTACATGGGATTTTTTTTAAGAATTGTCAAAATCAAGGATTCAGATGCCGAAATATCCTGATATGACCTGATCCGACACTTTACAAACGCTTCAGGTAACGGTTGGTCACAGATGCTCATCTATGGCGTATTCAACGATGCTCCACAGCTCAGTGTGTCAGGACTCTTGTGGTTGAAAGCATTCACTCACCACACCATCGCAACAAGTTCAGGTTCTACCTGAAATAGACCTCTACCTTCATTCGATTCATTCACTGAGTTTAGACAATACATACTCAGCCCCTACGTGCAACTCTGAGGTCGGAAGGACAAAATCGTCTTTCAGTTCATAAGTTTAAATTTGCAACCGAGGGAGACTGTTATAGCAACTAAAGAACCCGTAACACCACTTCTGTAATTCCTTTTAAACATCAGCTAAAAAAACACACAATTTAAACTTTTTACAAATAAAAAAATAAAGTTCTGATCATTATGTATTCATGTGGACGAGACTGCAGCTGCTGTTGATACGTCCCTGCACCAGTGTCTTGAGTTACAGGTAGAGAGGTGATGTTATGGGGAAGCTGGATCAAACGGGCCGTTAAGAGACGAGAACAATGTGTTCCTTTATTGTAGGCCTTTACATTTACTCAACTACTTCCGTTTGCTGCTACTTTATACTTCTACTCCACTAAAGTTGATCTGCAAATATGATACCTTTTACTCCACTGCGTGATGTATTCAATAACTTAAGTTACTTTGCAGATTACGATTATTAACACAAAATGTAACCACTGAATAGATTTTAATATCATACATAAGTATTTCTTCATGTCCAAAGAAGAACTCACAAGCTCACTGGTAGTTTACAAGTTGATTAAACCGCTGTAACATTGACGCGATTGTGAAATACGCCATTCTTCATCATGAGTACTAATGAAAAATGATTCCACTTTAGCTTGAAACAGAGTACTTTTCACAATGTGGTATTTTCTATTTGTAATTAAATAAAATATCTCAGTAATTCTTCCACCTCTGCATTTCTTTAAAATGTAATATTATTCAATAAAAGTAGCTTTTGGGAACATTTGAAGATGACATGTTGACATATATCACTAGACATCAGGTGTTACATATATGTCTTACAGTAAAATCAAAGATTTGGCCACATATCATAAAAACCTTCTGTACACTGTATCTTTAAATTGGTCATGTTCTTACTTGACCTACAGTAAGTCAACACGGGAGCTTGACATGAGCATGACTTTGGTGTGATCATCCATTAATGGAGAAGTCAAAACCTCAAGATCTTCCACTAAGAGGCTGTATGTGTCTGACTGGGCTATTGCAGATGATATTATGTCACACGACAGCCTCTCTTCACTGGAACATGACCCGCATGTCGTTTACTAACTCCTGAGAAAATCAGCTGCGAGACCACTTCCTCCTTTCACAGAAAGGGGAGGGAACAGAAGTCCGCAATGTCTGTGTGTGTGTGTGTGTGTGTGTGTGTAGGTGTGAGTGTGTGTGTGTGTGTGTGTGTGTGTGTGTAGGTGTGAGTGTGTGTGTGTGCGTGTGTGTGTGTGTGTGTGTGTGTGTGCGTGTGTGTAGGTGTGAGTGTGTGTGTGTATGTGTAGGTGTGTGTGTGTGTGCGTGTGCGTGTGTGTGTGTAGGTGTGAGTGTGTGTGTGTGTGTAGGTGTGTGTGTGTGTGTGTGTGTGTGTGTGTGAAGGTGTGAGTGTGTGCGTGTGCGTGTGCGTAGGTGTGAGTGTGTGCGTGTGTGTGTGTGTGTCTCAGGGTCAGTAAGTGCTTTTGGCTCATGTCACTGGTGGTGTTGGTGGACTTACCTCCGTTTCATTCATCCTTGGAACTCTCTTTCTCCCTCTCTCCTGCCTCTCCAGCTTTCTTATCCCGTCTCTTGCATATTTATTTGATGGTCGGCTCGCTGGTTCACTTCCCTCCGTCACCGGCCTCGGTGTCCCAGTTGAGGAGAAACTCAGAGAGAGTTCAGAGACCTGCTGGGTTTTTTTTCCATCAATCACAGACTCATGAAGTCTCCATTGGTTCAAGAACACATCTTTGTTTCATTCATTCATTCTGTTTCACATCCAATATGCAATTAACTCATCAGCCTTTCATTCCTCTTAGATCTGCAAGTTTCTCCACCTAAGATAAAGTAGTGAGTTCTATAACTTATGGCAGCCATTTCTATCTTATGTAGAAAAGACTGAGCTCCCTTCTACATAAGTGTCTGGAGTTAGACGGTCTGTTGTTGGGTTGTACTCGCTGCATAAAGCCTGGAATCATCCTTTGGATGGATGATGACTACTACTAGTATGTGGTTTTGTTGTGTTTCTTGTTATGTTTAGTTGCAACACGTTTGAAACTGCGGAAATTGAGAATGCAGTTTAGTTACATGGGATTTTTTTTAAGAATTGTCAAAATCAAGGATTCAGATGCCGAAATATCCTGATATGACCTGATCCGACACTTTACAAACGCTTCAGGTAACGGTTGGTCACAGATGCTCATCTATGGCGTATTCAACGATGCTCCACAGCTCAGTGTGTCAGGACTCTTGTGGTTGAAAGCATTCACTCACCACACCATCGCAACAAGTTCAGGTTCTACCTGAAATAGACCTCTACCTTCATTCGATTCATTCACTGAGTTTAGACAATACATACTCAGCCCCTACGTGCAACTCTGAGGTCGGAAGGACAAAATCGTCTTTCAGTTCATAAGTTTAAATTTGCAACCGAGGGAGACTGTTATAGCAACTAAAGAACCCATAACACCACTTCTGTAATTCCTTTTAAACATCAGCTAAAAAACACACAATTTAAACTTTTTACAAATAAAAAAATAAAGTTCTGATCATTATGTATTCATGTGGACGAGACTGCAGCTGCTGTTGATACGTCCCTGCACCAGTGTCTTGAGTTACAGGTAGAGAGGTGATGTTATGGGGAAGCTGGATCAAACGGGCCGTTAAGAGACGAGAACAATGTGTTCCTTTATTGTAGGCCTTTACATTTACTCAACTACTTCCGTTTGTATGTATATGTGTGTATATATATATATATATATATATATACTTTTTTTTTTTCATTGACCGATGTCGGTTCTTAACTTTCTTGATATTGCTTATTTCTATCAATAACACTGAGATTATTAGGATTTGTAATACTCTCTTTACATCGATGTTTCTACATTTGATCAACTCTTCTCAGTTTCTGAGTCCCTTGTTGCAAGTTTGATTTTGGCCAGCAGGTGGCAACAGATAACTCATTTAGTTTTCTTGTCTTCTTTCATTTGCAGGAGTACTTCCTCTGTGTGCTTTAGTGTGTGCTTTAGTGTGTGTGTGCTTTAGTGTGTGCTTTAGTGTGTGTGTGTGTGTGTGTGTGTGTGCTTTAGTGTGTGTGTGTGCTTTAGTGAGGGTGTGTGTGCGCGCGTGTGCGTGTGTTTACTGAAACCTCCCAGACATTCTCGGGACGACTGTTCTTCTTTCTCGGGTGAATAGGGCTTCAGTCTGCTCACCTGAAAGGAGACGCACAATTATGGGGTCAGATTTGTGGTAAAAAGCAACAAATACAAGCACATTTCCCTCCAGCTTAGTTTTTTTTTCAGAAAACTTTAATATTATATAACATAACATATCTAACATTTTCATTTCAAATAGCATATTCCAATATTTATTTTACTTTCAATCTTAGATACATAAGTGTTAAATACAAAAAGTCCAAGAGGCTGATGCTGCAACTAGAGTTGCTCAACGAATGAATCTTTAAGATCAAATCAAGCTGAACTCAGAGTTCTGAATCAGCAGCTCTTTGCATTGGAGCTCCCCTCACTGGTGACAGAAAGCACCACCGCTCCCCTGTGATACACAGTGTGAAAGGCCACGCCAGTCACAGAAGCCATCGCGGTGCAACGTCTCTGTTGCAGGCTGAATATTACCGAGTTATTGACATGATAAACGAGGTCTATAAGAGTCTATACTGAACTGAACAAAGCCATCCATCTGGAGAGGCTGGGTCCCTGCTACAGAGCATTCAAGGTTAGAGAGGCTCGGGGTACGGGATACTGGTGAGGATGCCACATGTACTCACAAGTTCAAAATGCTGCAGAGAAGCGTAGCAGAGAGCAGAGCCCCGGGCGACTGTCATTATACTCTCTGTTCACAGTCTTGCAGATTTACCTCTGGAAGACTGTAGAGCAGTTAGATTTTGCTTTCAAGCAGTACTTTTGAGAAGGATCTGAGGAAACCAGGAAAAAAAACAAGTGAATGAACCTCTCTCTCTCTTAAATTACTTGAATGTCATATATAATTCTCATGTTAACATTTTTACATTTATTACGGTAAAATGCTAACATTCACAATGTTTTTGGAACATGCTAATGTTTAGCGCGTTACCTAAAAGCACAGTTTACGTGTTGAACAAGTGAAAAATGTAACCTGCTGAAGGCCCTAAATGAAACATTAGGATCACCCTGTCTTTAGGAGACATCCTCTGGGAACCATGAATGCCTGTATAATCAATTTTATTAAAATCCATCCAAAAATTGAAAAGCTCAATGCATTGGCCTGAAGTCAGAGGATCAGGTGGAGCAACACAATAAGATGACCCAGTTTGTTTCCTGACAATAAAGGTGAAACATGCTGGCTGGTTGCACACACAGAAACAGGTGATACAAATGGCTTCAGTTTGCAGCTTAGAAACTGCAGGAAAGATTGTGAACCTGCTGGTTCATTTCTTATTATGTAACTGGAGCTGCATTAACTTCAAAGAATATGATGTTGTATCATTACTAACAGAGGTGTTGACTTCAGTCAGACTCGAGTCATACATGTGATGATTTTAGACTTTAGACAAAACCAAAAAAAAGACTTGAATCTCGATCTGTATTTTAACACCAGTGACTAGACTTAGACTTGAGCCTTTCTACTTCAAAATGCTTGATAACTTCCCCCAAGCCCAAAAAAAACCATTTAAAAACTGCGCCACTAATCACTTCATTTCCTGAATCAAGTTACTGCTCTAGCAAGATGACTGACTGATCTTTTTATGATTAAGTGCACTTGTTTTAACAAACTTGTTTTAACAAATAAATTGAATATACTATACCCTGTTGTTGAAATGGCATTGCATTTGGTGACTCCTATTTGGGGACACGACTCTGGACGTTTCTGCCTTGACTTGGGACTTGGGACCTGAGTGTCAAAGACTTGAGACTTGTAAAACAATGACTTGGTCCCACCTGTGATAACTTCTACCCCCATCAGAGAGCAGTAATGAGCAGGAAAGAGGAAGAAAAGAAGAATTCAACCAAAAACACCACAAGTAACAGAAAACATTGAAAGGTGTGTCTGGAGTTTTTGACACCGTGTTTCTGCAGGCTGGAGTGTGCAGTACGAGCTGTACTAATACAGTTACAGTCATAATATACTTTACATGGAGATGCAGTTTAGTAGCAGGACAGCTAGCCGGTGGAGACAAACGTGATTTTGTTTTCCTGAGTGCAAAATGAGCTTTTGTATTAGAATGTGATGTAAAAAGGACAGTTGATCTGCAAAGAAACTAAATCTTCTATGTGCTCTGTTGTTGTTTTTTTGTTTGTTTTGTTTTTTATCAATGCAAAAGTCCAAAACAATAATTGATGATACCGAAGTGTCGAGTTGTGTTTCAAAAGTCGAGCTAACAACAAGTATTTAATGTATGTGTAGTTTGGCTTTTTTAGTTTGTATACTTATGTTATTTGTCATCTTGTCGCTTTGCACATTAGTCAATAACCTCTTCACATGAAGGACAAAACTGAAGTAAGGTATTCCACACTGAAGCTGACAGATACAGTATGTTGGTAAAAAGGTTTTAAACATATAACAATATCAAACATCAACAAATTAAAATATTTTAATATTAACTTGTGTCTTCTGCACTAAATAATTCTCTAAATTTCATTGAAATTTCAAGCATAGCATAGTGCCTAACTGAGGGTTTTGAGTGATAATGTCAAACTGCATATCTATGCAAACATAACTTTGCAGTACAAACTAACTTGTAAAGCATTTAACACATCTCATACTTTTCTTGGCCTATGAAAAACACTTTGAATTGCCTCTGTGTTTGAAATGTGCCATACAGATAAAGCTGCGTTGCCTTTAAATGATACCTCGTGTTTATTTTCATTTATTGTCCCAGCCAACCAATGGCTGCGGGACGAGAGCGTCGGAAGCGCCCCCTAACAACGCCTGCGCTCCCTAACAACGCCTGCGCTTCGACCAATCAGAGGCGCTGCCTGCCTGTGACGTGGTGAAATGTAGCGGACATGACGTGTGAATGGTTAGGGGGTGTAAACTACAAAAAGAACCGGTCTATCCATCAAGAGACTCTAATAGCCGTGATATACTCTATTTAACACGGAACATGTCGACTCTTCCTGCATCACGTAGCATCATGTCCGAGTGTCGGTGAGTAGTACCGACCCGGTCCGTGTACGTATTGGGCATCTGTTTTACCGTTAATTCGGAAAAAACAAAATACGGAAATACCATGGTATTCTCGTTTTTCGTTTCAAACCAAGAACGGGAAAACGGAAATGGTTGGTCGTATTTCCGTATTTTCGACTGAACGGTAAAACAGATGACTAAAACGTACACAGACCTGATTCGACTTTGGTTCTTGGTTTTTCCGTTTTTGAATTCAGAACGAAAAACGGAAATACGACCGACCATTTCCGTTTTCCCGTTCTTGGTTTGAAACGAAAAACGAGAATACCATGGTATTTCCGTATTTTGGTTTTTCCGAATTAACGGTAAAACAAATGACCAAAACGTACACGGACCCACACCCCGTGACT
The DNA here is from genome assembly GCA_028022725.1 of Lycodopsis pacificus. Classification (NCBI taxonomy): domain Eukaryota; kingdom Metazoa; phylum Chordata; class Actinopteri; order Perciformes; family Zoarcidae; genus Lycodopsis; species Lycodopsis pacificus. The sequence continues at coordinate 22,507,968 of CM051700.1, read as the reverse complement.
CCTAGAACTCAAAAGTTGCCTTCACTTCCTCCTGCAGCACATTTTGCAGAATGAGGCCCTGCGTCGCACTTCTCTTTGCCGTTTCTCTGCTGAATTCATGTGAAGCACAAGGTAAGAACTTTATTTTATATGCATTTTCGGTTGTTGATCGTCTTTGTATTTGTTTTGTATTCAGTTAATACCACTTCCCTTACACAGGCGTGTGTGTGTGTGTGTGTGTGTGTGTGTGTGTGTGTGTGTGTGTGTGTGTGTGTGTGTGTGTGTGTGTGTGTGTGTGTGTGTGTGTGTGTGTGTGTGTGTGTGTGTGTGTGTGTGTGTATTGTTACACCCCTAATATATATATATATATATATATATATATATATATATATATATATATATATATATATATATATATATATATATATATATATATATATATATATATATATATATATATATATATATATATATATATATATATATATCTCTCTCTCTTCAGTTTAAAGAAGACAAAACACAGCAGTATGATGATATGCATAGTTCATTCTTACATTCGTACAAAGCTCTGATACTGTTCACTGAGACAGGCAGCTCATCAACAAGATTATTCAATATTATCCATATTTTGATGAAGATCTTGATCCAGACAGATTGTAAACATTCTAACACCTTTTGTGTTATTTAATTGACATATTTAGAGGACAAGGTGGAAGAAAGTCCCTGTTTTTCAGAAAGGAAATACTTTGTCATGTTAAAAATCAAATCTTTGAGCGCCATCTTGCTCTCAGTGGGCTTAGTTTCACCTGTTAAACTCTTCTTTCCTGAAGCAGTCTGTGTCACAAGACAAAGCTGATGTCAGACATGTTCAGAGAACTCTTCCAATCAATGATAAGCGGAAGGTGTTTAAACTGATGGTTCAATGTGTAAGAAGTAGAGATGGAGGAACATTCAGTGTTGACCCATGAATCACATATTGAGTGTGATGTTTATTGTATTATGTGTCTACTGTTTTTACAGGTTCCAGTGCTGTGACTACTGTGTTTGTGAAGAAGGGAGATGATCTGACTCTGAATGTTGATGCTCCTGAGAAGTTTTTACTTGTTGACTGGACTTTCAATAAGACGGTCAATGTAGTAAGATTTGCACCTGATGGAAACAGTTCAGTGTTTGATGATTTCACTGGAAGGGTTGAGTTTCCTGTGAAAAACTTCTCTGTGATATTGAAGAATCTACAAGAGACAGACAGTGGAGTTTATGCTGCAGTAGCGTCAACGCTTCAAGGAGACCAACCACTAGCTGAATACAAGGTCACAGTTCAAGGTGAGTTTGTTCACATGTCAGACACTGAGAGAGAGTTTCTGCTGCCATGTGTCATAACTTCCTCACAGAAACTTCCCCCCTCAGGTCCAGTGTCTGCAGTTAAACTGACAGTGGACTCAGTGGACTCCAGAAGCTCAGACTCCTGTAACCTCACTGT